>JASDQU010224860.1:0-13621 GCA_032191745.1 Picea mariana | reverse complement strand
AACCATAAACACAGATATACAGTAATACACGATTTCTATTAATCAGAGAAATGTACAGAGACTGTAAAAATACAGAGTGAAAGACTCGCTAGAATGGTGGCAGCTTATCTCTGAGAAGAGATGTGACGGCTACTCGCATTCGCAAGAAGATGGTTAAAATGAGGCTCTGGAGGTCTTTTTACAATAATCGGGAATGCCAAAATTCCTAGACATCCAAAAACCTAACCCTAGGAGATGAAGCGCCAAAAGTCATGTGGGCCCCGTTTGGGTAAGTTGGTGCATCAACTTCTCGGGGTCGTAACTTTTGCATACGATCTTCATTTTAGGCGTGTGATAGATCGTTGGAAAGGTATCGTCGAGGAGATTCATTTTGGGAGCTCAATCATTCCTTTGGCTATCATTGAGCACCTCGATCTCAAAAAACCTTCATTTAGGCCCTCAAAATGGCCCCAGAAGTTAAACCTGCTAAAAATAGTAAATTGCCAAAATGGCCAGAAAACTATTTTGAGCCATTTGGAAAAGGTGGGTGGCCCCTGATATCGACCTGGATCAACATAGGAATACAAAGATTTTTCAGTAAATTGGAAGCTCTACAGAAGAAAGGCCTCCCTGGCTTAAAGGTCATAAACAACAAGTTAATGACACTTTGAAGTTAATGAAGTCATGCAGAGGACTCACTAATGATTCACCCCAAAAATCAGCATGAAGTTTCGACACATCATCAAACAGTTCCTAAATTTTTTGTTTCTTGTTGAGTTAGTTAGCTAAATTTAGATTTCCAGGTCCTGATCTTTAATGACAGGATCATATGTAGTTTTTATTATAAATACTTCAAACTTTGAAGTACTGAGGGTTGATTGTTACGCCCTGCAAGCTACAAAGACTGTAATTTTTTATCAAGAGATCTTCCAGTAATACAAAGAGATGTTTCACAGGATTCTCACGTGTTATTCATTGGTGATGTTTTCTCTTCTATGTTGAATGTTCTTCTAGCTCAGTTGTCATATTGTTTTCCAATCTAATCTTTTTAAAGTAAGGCATGTTGTAGGATTTATCTTTGTATACCCTGTTTTCCGACTTTGAAAGGTTTTAATGTTTATCTTCTGATATTACAGTGAAGGAATTCTTAAATGCTTCTTCATTTTAATTGATATTCTCAACTTTTCTGCTATTCATCACTTTATTGCTAAAGAATCCAACAAATGCATTATCTTGCCCTGTGAAAAGAATATTTTGTTTCTGTTTAGATTTCTATCTTTATAATACAGACCCCATAGCCCAACGGAGGTGTGAGCCCTTTTCATCCAACTTAACAAAAACAACAAACCTTTTCAACCTTATTTTATTTTATATAACTAGCCTAATGTCTTAAAGTTAAAACATAGCTAAATCATACAAAGAGATCCCTCTCTGAAACTGGTAGGGCTAGATTCCAGTTTCGAAGTGGTTGGATTAAGTTATCTCTTGTGAATTTCTTCTACCCTGACAACCTCTGGGAATTTACAAGGTGTTAACACAAGCGAAGCAATTTTTTTTTTTTTTTTTGGTGAATTAAGTTGCAAGAAGGTGACGATCACCACAGTTTAACGACACCACTGGCGACGAATGCAAGAACGTAGTCTAGGCAACATGAAACTATGACTCTATGTACTTGCACAAGGGCAACGGGGCAAAGCATGTGCATAACAACAAGGAGGAATGACTACCTGCCCGATGCGAACATGACCACACCTACAAGCTAAGGGACAACACTCCTATCCTGACTCAATGACTTTGATGAACAAGAGTAGGACCTCAAGGCACGCGAACAAAACTCTTAAAGGTGTTCAACCCATGCACCAAATGAAACTTACGACACTCGACAACACTCACACATAATGCACCGATTCCGACCAAGTTCCTGTTCGTCGCTATTCAATAGGGCATTCCATGATTCCCTCATAAGGAATCATGGCATCCCCAGGTGATTGACATGTCAATGAACTCGATACAACACATCCTATCTAGACTAAGGACTCTAGATAATCTGACGTGCTAGGAGATGAATACTGAAGAAACAATGCCCATACCCCCAACAATAGGTTGACGAGACTCTAGATGACGTTACTCAAAAAGAAGAAGAAAAAAAATGGAACTATTACGTGACTTAGCCAACACCCCATCCATTCATTTATTCTAAACTCATCAAACTACCATCTAATAAAAATTAAGTATAATCTAACTCGTATGTCTAACATTATATATTAGTCATTATTTTACAATCAAACTGACATTAAATACAACCAATTTAGCAAGTCTAATTACCATTTGTTTGTCAGTACCATCTAATTGACAATCTAATTTATTCAATATTAAAATCATAACTACAATTACCATCTAAATGAGAAATTAGTTGATCAAGGTTAAAACTAAAGGACAAGTCTGGTCTGAGTTACTTAAAGGTGATCTAAACAATTCAAGGTTGTCTATTCAATGAAGAGGTCATCAAATGCTTAAAAAACAATTTCTAAGAGAAGTAATTATAATTTACCAAATCTTGTCTCTAAGTAGTTTTTTTTTCCATTAAGGAGATACTCTCCACTAAATAAAGGTTAGAAGGTTGTAAGCTAAAAAGTAAAATTGCTAAGTCAACTGTAGTAATTGATGTCATTTAGAGATGCGATAGGCAGAATTGAGATAAGATATAAAGGAATAATGTGAACAAGTGTAAAGGTAAAAGTAAAATAGAGTGAATAGGGATACAATATCACAAGCAAAGGTAAAGATGGGTGTGGATATATAGAGTAATATAGGGTAAACAATATATGGTCAAATAAATCGCGGAGTGCATAGATTGGTATCGTTGTCTAAATGTTTTAAGTTACAAAAATAAATTGCAGTGGAGAGTAATATGGTTTCCAGGGTAACATCAGTAATTATCAAAGAAAATAAACATTTTCAAGTAAAAGAACGAGTGATGGTCATAATTATGGAACGCAGGGTTGATATTCGGATTGCAAGGTAATAACTGATATGTAGACATTAATGGAGGATACGCTAAAAACGCAGAGCCATAACCATCCTTACCTTGGGCCAACCCAACCAACGCTGACTCACTACAAGTTTTTTCCAACAAAATATGCTAACCAAATATAGGGACAAACATTGTTACGCACGTTATGGGGAAATCATGGTCATTTTAGCAGCAGCACAGTAAAAAATTTAAGGCAATATCGTTGTACAATCACATGAGAAATGAAATTTACATTGTTGTCATTAATAATTAGGAAAAATGTAGTACAACCACACCAGAAAGGAAATTACATCGCTGTCAATAATAATTAGGAAAAACACAGTACAACCACACCAAAAAGGAAATTACATTGTTGTCAATAAAAATTAGGAAAAACGCAGTAAAATGCGCACCAGAAGGAATCCATCATTAGTAAATAAGATAACCTAAGGAAGAGCCAACTCAACCTAGGTAAGTAAGGCGCAACCATTAAGCAACGATTCTTACTCCTCAGTAAAAAATGATCAACAGTAAGGAAACTAGTTAAAACTGAGCGGTGTCTATCATGGGAATTAAAGAAATGAAAACGATGATTATGTCTAAAGGAAGGAGAAACGATAATCTGTTAAGAAGTGTAAAAACCATTATCCATAAGGAAACGGAAAAAAAAAATTATTTATTAAGAAATAAAGAATGATTAACGATAGCTCAATAAAGCCCAAGCAGTCAATAAACCCAACACACACTGGGATACTGTAATAACGCTGACTCAAAAAGATAAAATGCAGACAAGAATAAAAACAACACAGGGATCCATTGGAAAATTTGTTGAAATCATCATAGCGATTCTATCAGCTAAAGTGAAGAGAAAATACAAGGTTAAACCCTTAAGGCGTAGAGAGAAAAAACAAGTGCAAAGATAACCAATAAGGACACAAAGAAATCCATATGCAGAGGTACTTTTTTCTAGAAGGCGCAAGACAACCAATCGACCAAGGAAAACAATAGAGGTAGATGACTGACAGGAAGAACCTTCACTCATCATCCACGCATAGAAAAGTAGGGCGTTAAGATCCATAGGTCTATTAACGTCGAAGCAACGACCGTAGATTAGGCTCCTGGCCGATTGCTCAGGCATGGAATGATGAGCTAGGGACAAAGGCAGGAATAAGCCACAAAAATCATAATCAGTAAACCATAGGACGGTCAAGACATGTAGGGATAGAAGGCCACAAAAGATCAACATTGAGCTAAAGGCTATGGGGAGATTTAGTGATCATCTAGAATGGTAAGACAATAAATTTCCTTACCCATTTAAACATGTAGAAATAAAAGAACAAATCATACTAATACTCTACTATGCAGAAATAAAGGAGGCGTATCATTGCCCAAGTCACCCGCTGTGAGTTGATGTCTCGCGTGCTCCATGCAACTCCCGCCTGCCGATCGATCAGACTTCACTGGTACCTCCCAACCAATGGTAAGGGTATTCTTCTTCCCCCTTATCCCCCCGTGCTGCAAAGGTGCCACGCACACTAACTAGAGAATCAACTATCCCCCAGCTCGCCTCGCAAGGCCGAGCTACCACTCCTCACTGAGACGGGCATCCCAACTCCCACAAGCTAAGTCAGTCAAGTAAAATTTCTGCAGTGTAATGTTACACAAACAAAACAGATCAATCATCCTTCTCCTCCCTCCATTATATAGAGTTTTGAATTCCCTTACTTTCCAAAAATCCCATTTAATTTAATGTTTAATAATTTAATTCATAAAAATCCTCCTCGTACAAGTGTCACCCATTACCTTCATTCCTCCTTAAATTAATTTAATTTATTAACTAATTACCCCTATTTCCCTCACTTACCTAAAGGCACTCCTAGAATCGCTCCTAGGTGTCTCCATATCCCCTTACAAGTTTTCCCCTTAGTAAATTACTAGTTGAGTATAAATTAGAAAGTTCTTAAATGCTAGATACCTTACTAAGTTAGACTATCTACTTTTTCCTTGTGTTTCCCCTTTCTTTTTATGTTTCTCGCTTTTTCCTAGTTTCCTAATTATTTTAGATTACCCTATTTCCCCTTTCTATTTAAACTCAAAAAGGCATGTGCATAAACTTACCCTTTTTCCCTTTTTCTTTTAATGGATACATTTTTAATTAGCATAATACATTAAAACAATTATTTCCCCTTTTTAAATTTTATCCCAAAAGATTTTTATAAATCAATTTAATTGCTTACCCCCTTCTTGTCACAAGATTAATGAAGATTATCATTATTATTTATTATATATATATATATATATATATATATATTAAATAAATAGATAAAATTTTATCATCAGTATAATATAGACCTAGACTTTATTTTCCTAGGTTGGGCGACATTTTATTAGGGGAAAAGTTTTAAATCTTCCTTAGCACGTTATTCTTCCTAAAACCATCTAGGTTTATCCAATTATTAAATAACCATGCAACGTGCCTTGCAGGACGCACTAGGTTCTTCAAGGGTTCCACTCACCTCTTTTCATTTTTCTTGCGCGACGTGCCCTTCAGGACACACTACGTGCTCCAAGGGTGCCACTCACATCTTTTCATTCTTCTTGTGTGAGGTTCCCTTCAGGATGCACTACATGATCCAAGGGTGCCACTCACCTCTTAAATGACTTGGTATACATCGAAAAACGTTTGGAGTCAATACTCCGCTAGGTGATCTTGTGGGAGACTAAGGGTCTCTAAGGAATAAGGCCCCCACCTTATTGTGCACCCCTTAGAATCATCGTGAGAAACTATCACAGTCTTCCCTCACGACATCGTGGGTCCTCTTGAACTACGTAATCGTTAACCTACAGTTTGAGCCACGACGAGAGTGCTAGTAGGTTGTGGCAGGGTTTTTGTCCACACCTCTCCCTCAACATATATGGTAGTTGAGCATGACCTCTCTACTCCACATGTGAGTCTGGTCGACAAGTTATCCTCAGCCTACATTATCAATGAATCATGTCACAAATATATCCATATCATATCATCTAATCAGGTGCACTAATATGACATATGAAACAATCAAACCCCAATGGTTCACTCCCCAACTCGATCTGGAGTCCAAGGGTTCCATCGATGCCTTTGCATCCTCGAGGTTGAAAATCTTGCACACTTAGGAAAATCGAGTCAATAGCACATGTCTATGTCAATGCAACATAATAACATGTCGTCAATTCACAATGCCTCATAATCATAATCAGATTCCCAAAAGTATAAAAGTTCGGATCACTTGCGAGCAAGTGTCTTGAAAGAATAAGTTTCTTCGATGCACTGAAGAGAGGGATGTTACTGTGGCCTAGAAAACATTTTTAAATCAGTAGACCTTGTTAGAATAAAATAATTAATGAAACGATAGATTATTAATTATAAAGAATAACAAAATTCTAATTCTAAGTCTAAAACTGTGTCTAAGTCTAAATTTAAATAAAGGACTAAATGAATTATGACACGAGTTAAAGATTTGAGATAAATCAATTTGTAGGAAAAAGTAAGTAAAATCTAATTATTTGATAAAATGCACATGTGTGCATGAAATTAATAAAAAGGGATTTTAATTAGAAATAAATAATAACTTGAGAGAAAGGGTGTATATAGAATACAATATTGAGTCAACCTACCACTAGTATAACTAGAAGAAGACTCCTAATCCAACTCTATCTAAGATCTAGTTAGGAGACACCCATTAATTAAGGCATTGGGGAACTAAGAGACAAATAAGAGGAAAAATAGAAACACATTGGGGAATGTGAGGGAAAATGTCTTTTAAATAATATAAGAAGATAAATTTATTTTGCAACCTTGGGAGAGTGTGACACATGTAGTAGGTGAATAATCCTTTAATTAAATTATTAAAAAGTTAATTATTTGTGTTTGAGAACATGTGTCATTGGGGATTTTTCTATAAAATAAATGTGGTAGAAGGGAAAGGGGACTCACTTTTGGATGTCATGGTTATGTTTTCAAAATTTGTTTTGATTTTGTTTTACTTGTGAGAGTTGGGATACCAAGCTTGTAAAAAGAGTGGGAGATCTTCCTTGCGAGGCAAGACTTAGAGATAGTGTTGTTGGTTTCTTCTGTGCGGCCCCTTTGCAGCTCCGGAAGCTTAGGGGGAAGAAGAGAACCCCTAGCATTGGTTGAGAGGTACCAGTGAAGTTTTGTAGATTAGCAAGCAAGAGAACAAAATGAGTGCAAGACTTTGAATCACATCTTCATCTCGCAACCTTCATTGGTCCCAATATTTTTTTTATTCTGAATTTACTTTGTAGTACAAGTATATTAGTTTGTTAGATTGATATTTCTCCAGTAGAATCACAAGAAGGACTGAATGCCAATTTTTTAAAATTGTTTCCAAATGAATAATAGTTACAATGTTTACAATTTTCCAATTTTCGCTGTAATTTCGGGTGTTTTCTGAACTCTAAATTTAAGTGGCTTGATCCTCATTGTAAAATTCAAATTTATATTGTGTACATTATATGTTTTGAAATGGGTATTTGCATCTATATTCAAAGTTCGTGTGATCATATTTTTTGGTTGAGATTATTTAAAGAAATTAATAGTGTATTGTTTACTAGTAAACTATGGAATTGAGTATGAATTCATATTCATGAGTTCTCTATTGAATTTCGTTTTGAATCCTAAATCAACCCATATTGTGGGATATTTGTTGAATTATACTCTAGATTTAAATTTTGTATCTAGGAAATCTCTACTGAAAATTTTGTTATTTCAATTTCATTTGTATTGGACCTTCGATGAATTTTATTTAAATCCAAATTTTATGATGTATTATCTATTGAATTTATTGATAAACTAGAAGTTACTAGTAGCATGGAGTATCCGTATTTTTGTATTTTAAATTAAAAAAATTTCGGAATCGTGGAATTCTTGTTTGAAAGTTTTTGGGATTTTTGACTTCTTTTAAACCTGGGCATTAGCCCCTTCTTCCTTAATAAGTTATGCATGTAACCGTGAGACGGAACCTAGAGTTGGCCCTAAAGTTTCTATTCAGAGCTCCAGAACTATGACACTCCAAAGGTTTTGTCAACTTCATCACTCCTGTCGACCCAGACTGTTATCGAAAAAATTTGGTCATAAGTGACGTTGATCGAGAGATGTATGTTAGCACTATCCTTCCACTTATCTCTATCAATGATTATAAACTTAATCGGATGATTGGCGGGGATTATACTCACATGAGAAGATATAGTAGATATTCTACTTTGGAACTACAAGCTTCAGAAGTTATTGCGACCCCAACAAGCCTTACCTTCGAACTACCGAAGGTCGAAACCCACAGATATGACAGTCCTTTTTCAATTGTTGTTAATGGTCAGGATTTACTCAATTCCGCTGAAGTAACAAACTAATGAACTTCCATAGGATGAAAAGTCGGAGATCTAATGGTCCTAATTAGATCACAAGATCCACGACTATCCTTTACTATGGGACTATAGACATTCGAGGTTTTCTACGCCTTCACAAGTTTTAGTGGTTCTAGCAGATCGTTGAACCACTAAAGGGCTTGAGGATCTAATGAATTACACTCTTCGTTGATCAACGGTTGACATCAAATCTCGAATTAGGGACTCCAAGATTCCCTCACCTTTTTTCAACAATGACTCAATTTTTACGAAGTACTGAATTACCGAACCACTGAAATATGAAGGCTCGTAGATATAATGACTCTCGTTCGATCAATATATCCACCACTATCCTTCACTTAGGGACTTCAGAACTTACATTTTTTCTTAATTATTATTGATTACATATCAAACTAGTTGGAGTAACGAATCCTGAAAAACTCAGATATCTATGGCTCACTATTATCCAACGATCTATGGTTGGGATTATTTTCGATCTTCGTAGCTTCCGGGATCCATGCCCCAACAACTTTAATTGTTCCAAACTATCAAAGTCACTAAGTCCGAAGGACTCAAGGTTTAAGGAGTGCATTACTCTAGTCTGATAAAATGGTTGTTGGGATTTCAACTCCTCACAATTAGATCATGTCCACTAATTATTATCAAGGTATTTCACACTCTTGATTTCCCACTTGGAACTTTGCATTCGTTTTACCTCCTGAACTTTGGTACATGTTGAAGTGAACTCCAACGCTCTCTTGCACTACCCACCTAAAATATAGAATTAAAGGGTTTCATGTGCACCTCTTATTATTACTCTAAGTAGTTTTGCATTGTCTCTCCCAAGCTTCCTTATTTTAGAAGAATAGGGCCTCCGCACATCCGAAGTGGTTTCTGTATGCACCTTGCACTTTAACTCCTAAAATTGGACCTTCAAAAGTTCCATTTGTGCACTCCTTGCATTGACAATGTGCACACTTTGCACTGTGACTCCTGGAAGAGAAACTTAGGAACTTAAAACAGAAATTTTAAACTCCTTCTCAGAAACAAACATCACCCAGAGGCAATTTTGCATCATCACAATATATTTTAGTTTAGAAAGTTAAAAGAAAGTTTGTTGTCTTCTCTCAGGGCTGAGATATTTTCTCTTATCCTTTTCAAGAAAATTTGAGTAAAGTTGAAAATGTCATTATTGATAGATTACCTACTTAAGGGTTTCTGGTTATTACTGTTTAAGCTTACGTCTTTATATTATTTTATTTCTTCCTATTCTTTTAAATAGTAAGATGATGAATTATTGCAATAACATGCAATTACGTGATGTAAGTGGTAACAACGTTACCAGATTTTTTGTGTTCTTGAAAAAATTGCAATTAAGAATGTTCATAAATCTACTTGAACTTCAGAATATATTGAAGTTATGGGAATTGGATACTTCGGTGTTATTCAAAATAGTCACCAGTCTTGAGACCTTAAATTCTCAAGATCAATAGGATGAATCATGGACTTGAGAGTTGATTATGTGTCTTGGAGGTCCTAACCTTGAAGGTAGGTTGGATTGTTAGATATCCTGGATTGCTCGTGTTAGGATTTATTTGGTTAGAAGCATTGATGTTGTATAATGAAACTTGCAGTGTAGGATGTAAATGAGAAATGAATTTGTAAAAATTGAAGTATGTTAATGTCGTGTAAATTTTGACTTTGATATTCTATTTAAAAAATATATATATATATATCCACTACTGTACTCACTTGAATTTATGTGGTAATATAGGGGTCATTACATATGGTATCAGAGCAGGTTCAACCCTATGACATTGGACCGTTACACCTTCCACTGGGTTAACTGAATGATTAAAATTGTAATACTAATTGAATTTTGAAATTTTACATGCAGGTAATCATGGTTAGAGGATGTAAGGGGGGTAGACGATGTGGTTCTAGAGGAATAGGTGTGACACCTCTTATAGTACCCATGCTAGAGGGGTCTAATCCCTAGGGAGAAGAACTGACCAATGAGAAGGAACAAGTTTCTATGGGAGATATGGTAGGTATGATGAGATCCTTTCAGAGGATGTTAGAGGTGTTGATCAACCACCTAGATAGAGATGAGGGAAAATCATATGTGCCCAATGAGGGTTCACAATGCACCCTAGCTGGTAGTAGTAGTATACATAGAGAACTTGAAAAGGTGAAATTTCTTGACTTTTGGTGTGCCCCGGACAACTTAGCCGGCGAGGCATGGTTGGTGAATGTGGCGATGTGCTTCACACTTCGTTATTACACCTACAACATGAAAGTCTGTTGGAGGTATTTTAGCTGAAGGGGAGTATTCTTCTACGGTGGAAGACACTCCTACCTCAACTAAACATGGTCATCAAAGATGTGTCATGGGAACTGTTCCAGGAATGGTTCTGGGAGAGGCACCTATTCGACGAATTCATTGAACATCAACTTAATGAGTTCAACACTTTATGATAGGGAGAATGTACGGTTCCAGAGTATGAGGCCAGATTCATGGAGCTAATTAGGTATGCTCCACATATGAACACAAAGAAGTTAAAGGTAAATATTTTTGGGTTTGGCCTTAACTTCAACATTAGTGTGAAGGTGAGGATCTCAATACCTCAGAGATTGCATGATGCATTTCAGAAGGTTGTCATAGTTGATGAACAGTTGAACGGTGGGGGTCAGGGTATGAATCCTTCTAGAATGACTTGACATATGACTTCAAGAGCACAAAAACATCACACATTAGCCAGATAGACTTCAGGGCATAGATATATGCCTAGAGGACCTATGTTCATGACAACACGGTGACAGGATCCTCAACAAAGGACTCCTTACAAAATACCAAAGCAGTAAAAAAATGTCGTCCACAATAGCATCAATAGTTTAGGACTATTCAAAAGAACAAGCCTAGAACACAAATTGTTAGGCCAACAACTTCTACTTCGAGGACCAGGAGCACTAGAATGAAGACTTGGTGTTGGACATATGGAGAGGCAAATTACTAGCGAGATTTTTCGATTGAGAAGGCCAGAGAAATTCGATCATCAAGACCCACTACAGTTGGATATTTGGGTAAGGCCCATAGGATACATGAAGCAGTGAAAAACCACCAGGTCAAACACCATTCCACTGTGCTAGAGACATCAGGTACATTCGCCAACCAAAAATTCAGTATATTGATATTCGATCCAAGTGCTACAAAGAGATTTATATCTAGTGCAACGCTGAAGATAATTAAGATAAAGGAAGTTGAGAAGGATGAGTTTAGATACATAAAAATCACAATGAGTTCCAAATAGAAGGTTGGAGGAAAGGTTATGAACTATAGAATTAACTTGGGATGCTTTGTAACAAAGGTAGATATTTATGTCACAATCTTAGGATCTTATGACATAGTGATTGGTATGGATTGGCTGGAATCACATGATGCAATACTTAACTGTAAGACAGAATGATTAAGTTTGACGGATGATTTGGGACAAAGTAGAGTGATTGTAGGAAGAAACCAGGGAGTGTCCTTGAGGTTTATTGTAGCGACCTCCTCGTTACAGCCACAACTCGGATAATAGGTGTAAATTTTTTTTTGTTTAAGGTGTGTGCGCATGTACAAGGGACAAACACACTTGACTCTACGTCGCCACCCGACAACCAGCAGGACATAACCACGAAGATTACCACAAGAAGACTAAAGGCACACAACAAGTAGATGCAGGCAATAAATGACCAAGGACCTCCTAAGGCTACCTGGGGGTGTCTACCACCAGCCCGACACGCGCCGACCAAACACCCAAAGTTTTAAAACCCAGCGCAATCTTGATTTAACAAGGGACTACCAGCTATATGAGTCTTAAGGTCATTCCATTGCGCAATTCTAAATCATAAATCATCATCAAGGTATCCTCTAAAACACAATCAAGGGACCCCTAGTACAAGACTGAAACTTGATTGGTTTAACATCTAACAAGATAAAAAGCCATCAGTTGTATTCATAAATGTAATGCCTGGTTGTAAATGGGGTTTAACGCAATAAGCAACAATTAATCCTTCACTTCAGCTCAATATTTAACAAATTATCCTGAAATCAATTGATGCCATCATTGTAAATTTACATCATCAATCATCCCATGAGGGTTAGCATCATTACCTTGATAATGTAAAGACTTCGCAAATTAACCCACTGAGTTGCAAGGACATGATACTAAGAATCAAGCCATTAACATTCCGCTATATTGCATGAGATTACACTACCGACTACTCATATTATAATTTACCCATTCCATCATAAGACGAGTTACTAAGATAGCATTACCTTACATTCATTATATTGTAGTGTAGCAACATTGAAACAACCTGCTGAATTAGTATTACAATAACATGATCTTATATTACCATTGTTATCACTGAAATTTCGTCTGCACATGGCGACAAGAACTCCACATCATCAAAACAACAATGAAGTCATTCATGGCACTGAATTAAGTTCACATCATTCCAAAAGGGTCAAAAACTATACAAAGTAACCAAAAATTGAAGGGCGCGTTACAGCAGTAGGGTGCGCGCGCGTATGCGCGGGACAAAAATGTGTTACGCGCGCATGCGCGCCCGACGCGCGACTGTCCACACAAAAAGCCACGCATCTGCTAATACAATGCATTAATTGCTTAAGTTAGCCTCTCGACCGCCTGTGGACCGGCCCCCAAGACGATTTGACCCTCAGATCAGGGTCGGCTCTGCAAATTCGACGAATTTATGGCTTAAGCGAACCCTAAACAGGTCCGTGTTTACACCGGAAGCTGGTTACGTGACCGACTCGAAATTGCTATAAATAGCCATGAAGACTCATTGTTTTAGCAGAGAATTCAAAGAAGAGTTACGCTATCCAGATGATTCAGAGCCTAGACTTTGACAACCAGTGCATCAGCTGTGTAATCCAGAGTTCTCTCACCACCCATTTCTGTTCTGCTCATTTTGTAAGGAAGGCATTCTGTTGAGGATCTCCGAAGGACCTTCCGCTGGAGGGAAGAGGAACGCTTATCCCTTTCTTCAGCGTGTGTTATGGTTTTCGCTAATAGATCAATCCTTGAAACCATTGATAACTCCCTTGTCTCATATTTGACGTTTTTGTTTATTTCTGTTAGATAGATTGTATTCTGTTGTGTTTTCTGTTTTCTGTTAACCCCTTTTGCTGCCACAGATGTTCTATCCTGATGAACCCAG
>JASDQU010224858.1:6947-17206 GCA_032191745.1 Picea mariana | reverse complement strand
TATATAATCTTAGAAATAAAATATCTCCTAAAAAATAAATAAACAAATAAGTATTATTCTTGTTCAAAACCCTAGATATATAATCTTAGAAATTAAAATATTATTTGTGTTGAAACCCTAGATATATAATCTTAATTTCAAAACCGCAGAGATCTACTATGCTCGTTCCAAACCATGGAGAAATATTAATTTCAAAACCACAGAGAAGTAGTATTCCCGTTCAAAACCACGGAGAAATATTATTTACGTTTAGAACCGCAGAGAAATATTATTCTCGTTCAAAACTGCAGAGAATTCCCGTTCAAAACCGCAGAGAATTCCCGTTCAAAACCGCAGAGTAGTCCCGTTCAAAACCGCAGATTATGTATAAAAAATATTTAATTTCTTATAGTATTAACCATTTTCTACATAACTACAAGAGTTATCTCAAGTGGTATTGAGCTAGATGTGAGATCTCTACCCCATTGACCAGTTGGGTAGGTCACAGGTTTGACTCTCTTGATCCCCTTGGGGTTAGGCCCCATAATATGGGTCAACGGTTTACCCTGTTTACCATCCATGAATCATGGGGAAGTACTCAGAGAGTTTTCCGCAAAGATATCCTTGGAAAAAAAAACATTTACCACATGAACAAAAAATATTCCTCCATAGCTCATTCAAACATATACACACATTAGATTTATAAGATATGATTATTATCAATTTTTTATTACCGTAAAATATAAAATAAGTTTTTTAGAAAACAATGGCTATGCACTTTTTTTCAAAATTGTGTCGTTCAGGCCAGTCTTTGCCCATGCTACCAATTTATATTTTTGCAATATCTATGATTTTGAAGCTTCCACCAACAACCAACTAGACCAAAAAGGCAGAAGAATTTCACATTCATCTAAAAGGAGGTGAACAAGTCTAGTACATCCAGAACTGACAACTGAACACCCCTYTCCATGGAGGTCCTTGTAGCGTTTGAAGATAGTGGAGGAACTCCTCCTCTTGTTCCCACCATTGTATAATAGTTGAATGGTCCCACTAGTGACTTGAATTTTCACAAAKTTCAATAAAATATTATGAGAATATTACCTGAAAAACAATTCTACAAACCAAAACAAACAAAAAGGATCAAAATCTCATGTTAAATTCCAAGGAAATCAATTGCAACAATGGAAAAATTATTTAGATTGTGTAGAGGTATTGGTTCACAGGTGAGGTCAACGAAATATTAAGCGTTATATATTTGGTGTGGTTTTATATCACCATAGTTGGCATGAGTTTTAGAAGGATAAGTCTTAGTGAAAACATACATGTCACAAGCATCCCTAGATGGTACATTGATCTCAATGGCAATGAGCATGTCCTAAAGAGTGCATGGCTAGAGGGTACATGATTAATTAATATTTATTTTTTATTTGTGAGTTCTTAAAACAAATGCATATACATGCTCCACTCATGTGGGATGGTGATAGTGATGAAGAATTATTAGAAGTGGGGATACATGAAAAAATGGAGAATTAACACATGTTCTAAGAGGTAATATACTATACTTATTTCATATATATAGTTATAATTGTGTTATTTAAGGAATAAATATTTTCCTTTTAAAAATGAATAATATTAAGTGTTCATTGACATTATAGATGAGCATGAATGGGCTAAAAGGAATAAATTCATTATGTTCAATATTTAAGCTACTAGGAAATGGGTGGCAATGTACAATGAGATGCATAAAAAATGATAGGAAGGCATACAATTGTTTAGAAGGTGAAACCCTCGTATTCCATGCAATGCATAATTGATTTATCAATGGCCTATAGATTGCACAAACACATGGGTAAAGAAGAAAATTCAAAATTTGGGACTAGCCAACAAGGAAAGTGAACTCGATGCATTAAACATAAGAATTGGATGTGAAATAAGGGTATGTGATATTGGATTGATCTTGAGGTTAACTACATATATTTCAATTGAATGAATTTGTGTATTATTACAATTTTAAGTCTAATTATTAATTTTAATATGCAAATCTTCATATTCATGAAGTTATGAACATATCCTGTGATGTGGGCATATGGTCATGATTTTAGAGTGGAGAGTGTGAATCATGGAAAACAAACATGATTGTGGAGTGTTTTTTACATATAATCAAACAAGTTGTGCAAATTCAAGGGATACAAACCCAATAGAAAAACAATTTGATTATGTTAGAACCATTCATGAGATAATTCCATTGAACTATAGGTACTCTAAATGTGTGATTTTTAAATGTAAATGGTTTGATCTTTTGATATGAGGAGATCTAACAGATAAAACCTTGCTAGTGAATTGTATTCTATTGACATGCGTAGAGGAATGTCGACATCTCAAGATGAACAATTTGTGTTTCTAGAACACTATGAATAGGATTTCTTCCATCTTGATGTCTCTAACAAAATATTGGTGTTTTGTTATTCCATGTACATCTAGGGGAAAAAGGATTTTTTAAATTCACTTGTTTTAGTTGCTACTCCTGAGGTCATGAAGAAGATGATGCAAATGCAAGTGATGAAGTAAATGTGGGTTGTCAAGTAGAATTAGGAGTTTAGTTTCATCAAGTATTCATTGTACACTTATAAATTGGTTGTAGCTCAAGTTGTTGTGAGGAAATGTTGTTACCCTTCCCACCCAAGTTAGAATCCTACTTTTTGACATGTATACTCTTAGTGAGACAATTGTTGATGAGCTATCATAATTTTTTGACCCAACCTTGTGCCCTAAAGAATCTAGGGTTTACCAAGGGTACCATCCTTGAAATGAGGGAAAACACCTAGGAGGTTTCCTCCAATATATATTACCAATATGAATTTAAATGAATCAAAGTTGCTAATTCATAAGTTATATTTTAATGAATAGAAATTAGCCAATGTTAAACTCATAATGAGCATAAAAACATAATTAAAGTTTAAGTGTTTTGATTAAATAAATATATGGTCACCAATGTTAATTGGGTTTAGCTTGGGTGGTTGGGAGGAATGATTATTATCCTCTCCAGCCATTTTCAATTTCCACAAATGGCATGTTAAGATCTTAACAAGTATATTATTGTAATGACTACAAGCCCATGTTATTGATCGACCTTGTATCCTAAATATTCTAGGGTTTTCTTTGGGTACCATCCTCGAAATGAGGGGAAGTACTTGGGGGTTTACCCTGACCTATGTAACCTGGAAAGAAAAAAAAATGATCTCCAATATCTTTATTTTTTTCTTTAATAACGTAAATGGCTAAGTAACTAATATATGTATAAATATTTGCAATGAACATAGTTGATTATGATTATGATTTGTAATTTATTATAATTTATAATGTTATTAATCAATTGTTATTTTATATGTCTTATTAAATATAATAAGGATTGATTATAAAAATTTAAAACTAATTATAGTAATTAGTACTAATTATTAAATATCCTTAATAATAATAAATTACTATTGATTAAATGTAATGTTTTTATTAATTAAAAATAATAATAATTAAAATATAATCCTTTGATATCAATACAAATTTAAATAAATAAATCATGTGATTCTTATTTAAAATATTTTGATAATAATAAAAACTTAAATAAATAAAGCATAATATTTTAATAAAATTATTTTTCTATTAACAGAAATCTCGAATGAGACATCACCCTCAGTTCAAACCTTACATGAATAAAAAAATTATATATTAAATTAATTTATCATCTAACTTAACAAAATTTAGGAACGGTAGGAGTTGGTGGGGTCTTGATCAGCCTCAATGGAACAAAGAGATTAGATTTTTCTTAGGGTCAAGGGCTAGCCTCTAATAACTAAGCAGAGTATCTAGCCTGGTTTATGGGGATAATCAAAACTACCAAAGAATGAAAAATCAAAGGGAGAATGAATGACGATAAAGACACTCTTCGAATTCAACAAGAAATCCATAAATTCGAAGAGGTATCCTTTTAGTACATCCTAAGAGGAAACAACAAAAGAAAAGATAGGATTGTTAAGGAGGAATCTTATCTAAAGAAAGGAGTCCTTCATACAAACTATGGTGAAACTATGGTCCACTTGATAGAGGAAAAAATGGAAGAGAAGATGGGCTTGCTAAGGAGTCATCTTATCGCAAGTAAGGAATCCTTCATACAAACTTCAATGAAACTATGGTCCACTTGCCTTAATCCTCTCTACCGTGAATTATATTTTGACCTTGGACAAAATTAGGGTTTTTTTAAACCCCTTGTATTTTATGAATTATTTATTTCCCCACGATTCTCATAAACCTCCCCTTGTGCCATGTGTTAACTCACTTAAATTCCCACCTAATACAAATTGTGTGAGATGCCTTTAGTCCAAATCATCGTACTCCTCCCTCTTTATGCAATCCTTCATTGTTATGATGATTCAAGGTGGGATTTTCTAGCTCCATGTGAAGACTCGAATCTCCTAGATCTTTAGTCTGTTAAATTTAAGCACCTCACTCATGGCTTGGACAAGGAAAATACATCTCCCACGTAGGCACTCTATGGGTTCCTAGTCTGTAATGATCTTGAGCATGATTCTTTGGTGGATCCTAAATTTTTCTTTCCCTCTATGTGGCTCAGTCTCCCAGCTCCAAGCTATCTTCTTTCTTTGTCGCCATCTCTATGGGATAAACAATTCCAGGCTTCCTCTCCAATTTCTCCTTGGTATTCATGTGTTGAAGGTAATAAAACAAGGGTTTCATGGTTTATTTCTCAGTACAGTTCAGACTTTCTAGTTCATACACAACCCTCCAATAAATTTCCTCAATAAATTCTACCTTTGTCACACCTTGCACCTTGTGGGATTTTGGTTCTTTGGTGTATATGGTTTTTTTGTCAATGCTATGTTTTCTCCCCACCGCATCATCATGTGGTGCAGGGGCTCTCCTAGTAGCTCTAATTATAGAGATTTCATCCTCTCATCTTTGTAAAATGTCAGACAGTTGGCTTAGGTTGATGGACAATTGGATTGGATTGTTGGTTGTCATTGATATCAACCCTTGGATATTGATATTATAGATTGATGTCAACCCTTAGATATTGATGTCAACCCTTGGAGAAATCTGGTAGTGAATTCTAGTAGCGCAAAGGTATGGGTAAGGGACCCCGACTTTGTTTGAGGTATAAATGTGTGAAGATTAGTGAATATGTAGGTAAGACTATTCTAGATGGATAGTACACATCATTCCATTTTCGTTGATATGTGGAACCCCACGTGGTTCCTCATGTTTAGTGAGATATGGCCTTGTGAAGTTGGAGGACCCCCGAGAGTATTCTAGAAGCCCCTAGAAGGTCAAAAAAAAGTCAATTATTCTAGAAAGTCTTCAAGAAGATTCCTAGTCAATGTGGTTGCAAGGCGAAATTAATTAAATAATAAAGTTGACAAAGTGGTTAAGTGGACAAAGTGGCTAACTGGACAAAGTGGTTAAGTGGAAAAAGTGGCTAAGTGGACAAAGTTGGTTAAGTGGACAAAGTGGTTAACTGGATACTTCTAGAGAAAGCTACTTGGAGAGTATAAATAAGAGAGAAAGGGTCTCACATTAACACTAATTGAGAATATTGAATATATAAAAGTGAATGAGGTAACCAAAGGATATCTAAGGAAAATTTCAGAGGGACGGTGAAGTAAAGAAGGCCAAAATTCAAGGCAGGATAAAGTCTTTTGATGATGCTTTCAAAGGTATGTTATTTATAGGTCATCTCACCATTTTCGCAATAACTTTTTTTTTATAATTATTAAGATAGTGAAATTCGGAGCCTATTGAGACAACATATCCAAGTAACTTTGATAAAAATTTCAGCTTGTGGGTCATTGTATTTTGGGAGTTACACTATGTGGAAGATAGGTTTGTGGCTAGTCCCGAGCCAAGTCTAAAACAAGTGTTTCGGGTAAAAATGTCATAACTTCTTCATAAAAGATCGAAATTCAGTGAGACCAAATGAATTGGTTATATTACATATTGTAGTATGGTTTTTACTATTTTAAGATCCATACAAAAAATATTCCTTGTGTGTCATGCTCTACAAATTCACTCTCTAGAATAAGCCAGAATTCAACAAGGTCTGCCATTTTTTATATAACTCCTTTTTTGGGAGGTTCCAAGTAGTGAAACCTGGAGGATTTGTAGAGAAGACACTGAATAATATTTTGTATAATTTTCATAGCTTTATTCATTATAGGTACAAGGTTATTCTTGTTGCAAGTTAGGGTTGTTGACTAATCCAAAATTAGTCATGTGAGACTAAAGTAAAGTTTGATGAAAATACTAGTCTCTTGTTATTGAAGTTAAGGAAGTTTTGCAAGTTTGTGATCACATACACCAGGTCTGTTAAAGAGTTAAATGTATGTTTATATTCATGTTTAGATGGTTATGTTTGGTCATGACATGGTACATCCTTGAGGCTACATAACAGTAAGGCTCTGGCACATGGTTTTATGTAAGGGTTTATGGTATTTGGCTTATGGATTTGTGATGTATTGCTAGAGGAATCTTGTTGGTTGTCTTGATGTATGTTTTGGTATATGGTTGAGGTACATGTTGAGTTCATGGGTGAGGTACTTAGTCAATGAGTGTAACATCCTCATCTTGCATGCACTGAACGAACTTATTCTTTGAGGACACTTKCTTGCAAGTGATCCAGATTATTATACTATTGGTCGTTTGATTATGATTATGAGGCCTTATGAATATGATGATATGTTATTTTTTTGTATTGACATAGACAGGTGTTATYGAATGGGTTCTCCTAAGTGGGAAGGACTTTGGACATTGAGGATGCAGAGGCATCGATGAAACCCCTTGGAATCTAKATCAYYGTTGATATGACATATGTACATATGATTAGATGTTATGAGGATTGATTATTATTGATGACATGATTCATTGATGATGCAGGTTGTTGATAGCTTKCCGACCAGACTCACATGTGGAGTAGAGGTGTCAYGCATGACAACCAGAGACTTTGAGGGAGGGGTGTGGACAACARCCCTGCCACAACCTACTAGCACTCTCATCATGGCTCGAACTCTCGAACTGTAGGTTAACAATTACGTAGTTCTAGAAGACCCACGATGCCATGAGGGAAGACTGCGATAGTCACTCACAATGATTCTAAGGTGTGTGCAATAAGGGAGGGGCCTTATTCCTTAGAGGCCCTTAGTCTCCCACAAGATCACCTAGTGGAGTACTGACTCTAGGGGTTTTTTATGTCTACCAAGTCAGTCAAGAGGTGAGTGCCACCCTTGGAGCACGTAGTGCATCTTGAAGGGTATGTTATGCAAGGAAAACAGAAATAGGCAAGTGGCACCTTTGGAGCACGTACTGCATCCTGAAGCGCACATCGCACAAGGAAAACAAAAAGAGGCGAGTGGCACCCTTGGAGCACCTAGTGCATCCTAAAGGGCATGTCGTGATTTTAACTGGTAAAGTGAATAAACCTAGTCGGCCTTAAAATGAATGAGATTATAAGTAAGAATTAAAAAAACATTCTTCCCTAATAAAAATGTTGCCCAGCCTAGATAAATTAAAACTTAGGTCTAAGTAGAACATGTGGTCAAAAATAATAATAATAAATAAACTTGTAATGAGAAGGGGGGGTAAGAAATTCAAATTAATTTATTAAAGTCAAATTATCATGGAGGTTTAAAATTTTAAAAAGAGAAATAGTTGCTTTTATCTATTTTTGCTAATTTAATTTTAGTTAAAAAGAAAAGAGGATAAATGGTTGTTTCATCTACACTTGCTAAATTAATTTTTAATTAAAGAAGAAAAAGGGTAAATGATTGTTTCATCTACACTTGCTAAATTAAGTTTTAGTTAAAAAGGAAAAAGAGGGAAACTTAAAAGAAATAGGAAACTTAAAGAAAAATGGGAAACTAAAGAAAAGGAGAAACGTAAGGAAAGAGTTGAATGCCTAACTTAGTAAGGAATCTTTCCTTGGGAACTTGCGTTTTATGAACTCAACTAGGAATTTAGTAAAGCATAAGTCATTAAGTTTTGTAAGGGAATATTGGGACAGCAAGGAGYGTTTTTAGGAATGCCTTTAAGTGGGTGAGGGAAATAGGGATAATTAATTAATTAATAAAAATTATTTTTCTTRTGCAACTAGGGGATGGGTGACATGTGTACGGGGGAGGTTTTTCCTAATTAATTAAATGAAAAAGGAATTTAATGAGAATTTGGGAAAATAATTATTTGAAAACTCTATAAAAAKGATGGAGGAGGAGGAGCATTGATCTCATCTTTATGCATAACATTATGATGCTGAATTTTTGTCTTGACTGAAATTATCTTGTGGGAGTTGGGATACCCAGCTCGGGTAATGAGTTCTAGCTTGACTTTGCGAGGTGAACTAGGTGCTAGTGGTTTTCTGGTATTGTGTGTCTGGCCCCTTTGTGGCTCGGGGGTGCTCAAGGGGAAGAAGAGTACCCCTAGCATTGGCTGGGAGGTACCGGTGAGGTCACATCGATCGGCAAGCGGGAAATGGATGGAGCGCGTGCGGGACAACGACTCGAAGTTGTCGCATTTGGATACAGTATGCATGCATTTATTTTGAATGGTAGATTAATATTTTTCATGCGCTTTCATTAATGTACTTCTATTGTGTAAAGAATTGTGTTTTACTCAATGTTTTATAATCAAATAACTTAAAGTCATCCCAGCCTTACACTTGTTGCATTTTGAATTGATTATCTTGTCGAACCCAAAGCTTGATTACTATGAAATTTTATGTGTTTGTTTTATTGATTATTACGAAGAAATTTTTGTTTTTCCCTTATCCCTTTGGTCATTAGTCCATGCCTGAGAAGTCGACCAGGAGATGAATCGAAGATCATTACTTTGGTGTATAAAGACCTATATATTCAAATGCCCTACTTTCCTGTGCACAGATGATGAGTGAAGGATAGTTTTTTCTCCCAACTATCTATCCCTTACTTATCTCTGTGTTTTTCTCTTATGATTGACCCTTGATCCTTGTGCTTTCTTGTGAATCAGTATCCTTGCCTTTTGATTGTTTCATTGCCAAACGATTGGTCCTTTCGCCTTCTTGTGCTAAGTATCTCTGCGTTTTTGGTTGATTATCTCTGTGATTTTGATGAATCCCAGTGCTTGGTTTGGTATTTGACTGTGAATTACATGTGTTGACTGCGGTATAATTTATTGATTGCATTTTTGATGTCGTGACTACTCTTGTAAATTATAGGGACTAAGATTTTATATACTTATGGAGGCGATTTTTTTTCAATTGGATTAAACTTAGATCCATGCATTTTCCTCCTATTAAAATATTTGCGTCTTTACCAGTAGTTATAGCTGTGATTTCCTTAATAGACAACCTTTCATTAATAGACATTGATGTGGTTGGTTATTACAACGATTTTATTATCCATGATTGTGTGACAATGATTTTAAATACATGGTAGACAACATTTTATCTCTTGCATTTAAAAGTTAGTGAATTTTATATATTATTTGTGTGTGACAGAGATTTAGTAGCTAATGCATGACAGAGATTTGATTATGGACAACGATTTATTATAACATGTGACAATGAATTTGGTTAGCGATCTTATACACTTAATATATACATTAAATGGTAGCCAGTGTAAGTCTGTGTGGTATGCGTTGCAGTCTATGTTGTGTATCTGGTATATTTATTAGGGCAGCGATGTTGTCTCTACCTTTTGTATGTGGCTTGCCATTAAATTGTATTCCATGCGATTCGTCCAATCCTGCAAATTTAATAAATGTTTATACCATGTGTTTTGCCCAGTCATTCACAAGATTATCAATACACAGCCAGTGTACTAACCATCCATTCGCCTTTGCCCAATTCCTTTTACCATTTTCCCTTTTCCTAATTTAGTTTTACCATTTTTCCTTTACCCAATTTATTTTTGCCCGATTCGTTTTACTCATAAATTGTGAATAGTCAACTTGAATTTGTATCTTAATTTTAGACAGGCAACGTTGAATATATATCTGTGTTTTATTTTTATGAAATTGATATCAATGTTATCAATTGTTAGACAACGAATCTATACAGCGAGTATGTATGAGAGAATCTATACAATGAGTATGTATGAGCGAATCTACCCATCGAGTCTCTACATTGGCGAGTCTATTCCAGGTGGAGTTGGAATCTGGGCTCCTTCAATAGGCTATAGATGGAGGAATGTTATGAGATCGATTCCTACAACTTGTCGAGCCTTGAAAAACAATGCGCCCTGCCACCT
>JASDQU010224856.1:6118-17532 GCA_032191745.1 Picea mariana | reverse complement strand
ATGATTCTCCTCCTTTCAAATGGGACCCCTAACCCTTCTTTTATAGGCTAGAAGAAGCTAGGTATTTGGTCGAGTGACTGGCCATGCATGGCCGAAAGGTTTAGTTAACTTACCCAAAGCTGTGTGTTATGTCAACAAATTTCCTTTTCCCGTGCTTTTGTAGGTACACACGGGCTGTCTGGGGTCAGATAGCGTGTACACGCATGCAGTAATGGAGCAGGGCGCGTGGGCCTTTATAAAAGGGGTTTTTAAGAAGCGTTGTTCAACAGTGTTTTGGCAAAGAAGGAATCTGAGATGGCCTAATGCCAGGTAAGCATGTTTGGTGCAAATTAGGGTTATAATAGATGCCCCCTAATGTGTGAGGTCAGAAGAGAATCTGATGGCCGAAATACATTAACAATCTTCACCAACGTTCCAAACAAGTGAGCCCAGGGACCATAAATCGGGAGGCGCCTTTTGCAAAATAATAATTGTCTCACCGAGGTAGGCATACCCATGCTCGGGATGAAATAAAATCATGGCTACCAATCAAATACACTGTAGATCCATGTCATATAACTATATAAAGTGTAGTTGCGAGCAATACACAACAGAGCTACATCTCGAAATAAAAAAGATATACATGTAGAGTATCCATCTTCTAGAAGCTGATAAGGTCTAATGGCTGGAGATGAGGTCTTCAGAGCTCGAGCAACAACTTCAAAATCTTCAAAACTTGGGTAGGAGTGTAATATGAGTGTACGACTTCACTACCCAGAGGTCTTCGACGGCTCGTAGGGTATGGACTAGAGGATCTTGATGAGCAGACTGAAGGCTTCATTAATTTCAAACAAAGACTTGATTGGAATTTCAGGATGGACGGGCATGAGGGCAAGAGACAAACTGCAAAGGGGCCGACTCAGGTTTGGTAAAACTTCCCTTGGGCAATAGCACGACAAATGATGAGACTCAGGCAACATGACATTTGACATAAGTTCACGATGCAGGAGGTAACACAAACTCTCCATATGTTTGGAAGAGTAACCAAACGGAGAAGGACACAGCTCTATGTAGCGAGAAAAACTTCTTAAGTTCGTATTAAAACCTAGAGCTTGAAGAACAAACAGAAGGATGTGCTTTGTCCAAGGGCGACTCATTGTGTTGCCAAAAAAGAAAATACTTTTCCCTTCCACTTTTTGGGGTATATTTGATTTTTTTGTCTTTTTCACTAATGTTGGAAAGCTTGAAAAAGAATAAAAGAATGCTACATTACATAGGAGGATCAAGTGTCGCAAACATACTAGCTCCAAGCACACGGAACATAGGGATGCTTAGGGAAAAGAGACATATGCAAGAAAATGACACTCGAGAAAAATTCTCTTGGGGCCAAAGGTGTCAAGACGCAGAGGCAAAGTGCTACAGGGATTGCGTATAAGGCATGCTTCAGATGGTTTAGTTGAGAGAAATATGGAGCCGGCATTAGACCAGAGACACATGTATGCAAATGCGATTAATAAGACACACAATGGTAACGTCCTTTGATGTAAGTTTTAATGAGCCCAGAGAAGGTAAGGTCGATGGTTTTTCATTTTTAGAGAGTCTGAAAACCGTAAAAGGAGACTCCAATGGGGTACCTCTTTCGAAGGTAGTCTAGTCGGTTCGAAAAAGGGGTAAACTAGCACCGACAAGACGTCTATTCAAAACCATTTTAACGAGTGTGATAAAGACAAGATCACTCAGCCATTTTTTCATTTTTAAGGAGTCTGAAAAAAGCTTAACTATGGACTTTGTCAGGAATGTTCTTCTGGACCATTTTAATGAGTGTGAAAGAATAAGGTCACTCGATGATCTTTTCAATTTTAGAGAGTTTGAAAATAGCTTAACTATGGACTCCGCGGGGGTTCCTTTTTCGTAAATTTAGTCCCTTAGGCCCGAAAAAGGGGTAAAATTATACCTGAGGGTACTCTTCTAGGGATGTGAGGCCTCTAGAGTATACCTTTGTTCGTACAGTTGACCGTCTGGACCAAAAAGGGGTAAACTACCACCGGATAGACATGACTTCAAATTTCAGTTTAACGAGCATGAAAGGACACAAGATCACTCAACAATCTTTTCATTTTTAGAGGGTCTGAAAAGGGATTAAAAGAAGACCCGTTGAGGGCTACGACTCAAGTATGAAACTGGTTCAGGTAGAGCTCGCTGTTAGGCTCAGACCAAGAGTCTCTTCGATAGTCAACTTGGGATGTCTCCCTAAAGGGAAGAAAACACAAACCACGGTGTAAGTCCTCTTGCAGTATAGAAACTGTAGTCATGGATTCTAGGATAGCCTCATCTGAAGGAAATTCAAACTCCAAGAAATCACACAAATGAGGGTCGACAGTCCTAAAGGGTGAAGTAAATTGACCATACTCCATATTGTTAGCGATAAAAAACACATTGGCAATTTTCTGAACAATGATGCCTAATATTGCAGGGAAATTTTGACTACCTTCCTGAGCTTCAAATGCAGATTTGAAAGCACCGTTGGAAAGCTTAGGATTTCTAGATGTCGATCGACTATTCAAGCATGTAAAACAGACTCTCCATGACTGAGAAATTTGATTTTAAAAAAATCTGCGCTTTCTCCAGCTAACTCGTCTTGAACTTTGCTAGTTAGCTGGTGAAAGCTCTGCTTTTCACCAGCTAAGGAGCGGATTTTTGGGTAAATTAGCCGGTGAAATCCTGTCACTGCCAGAATGACTGAATTTTTGCCCAGATCGGGATTTTTTGAGTTTGAATGGTTTGAAACCGCTTCAAATGGACAGTTGTTGAATTATCAAGTCTGATTCAATGGATATTTTTGATGGATAAGGGAAAGAAGAGGTGTTTCAATCGATTTTGGTATCTTTTTCAAAGGCAAAAAATCAGGGTTTTTGCACACTTCACCAAATTCAAATTTTATCTTTGGAGGACCAAATCAAACAGCCTTGGGAGGCTAAATTGCACTTCATCAGCAATCTACTATTCTTAGAGATCATTAGATATGGATTGACCTCATCTTGAGGGTTTTTTCTATTTTATTGTAAATATTGTTTTACTTTATGTTTTTAGAATAATTGATCCATCTTTTTAGTATTTGAAACTACTTTGTAAAGGCTATAAAGTCTGGGGATTTAGTCTGAAGAAGGGGTTCAATCCTGGATACTTTGGCTATGTAATTTGACTCTGTTATGTTATATGAATCACAGTCTTCTTTGGTTATTATATATCAGTCTTTTCATATACTCCACTACTCTGTTATTTAATTCTATTCAGCTTAGTTATTCAGAACNGGTTTATTTAGATGCATAACAAGTTGTCCTTTTCTGTTATATGAATCACAGTCTTCTTTGGTTATTATATATCAGTCTTTTCATATACTCCACTACTCTGTTATTTAATTCTATTCAGCTTAGTTATTCAGAACTGTTATCTTCTGGTATAGCTCATGAATACGAATTAGATGTTTCTTTACTGTCTTGTATGACCCTACATCTCTTGTACTTGGTTATCTTGAATGGTATTCTTCACACCTTTTATCTACTGTAACTGATATCTGGTCTCTCAAAGCACTGGTTTATTTAGATGCATAACAAGTTGTCCTTTTCTTAGCCTTCTTAGTTATCCCATTGTTCCACACATACTTTGATTATTAAATTTCTTAAGTTACCAAGCATTCTTAGCCTACAACCCTAAGGAGTTTCTTGGAGTGATAACACATATGATGATGGAGGTTCTGGCTAGGACTGGCAGAGTCTATCAGCGAATAATCACGATCAAGAAGGCTTGAGGATCTACTAACAATGAGATCAGACTCAGAAGGATACTCAAGCCCACTTGGACCAAGAGGGGGAAGCAAGGGCTCCCATGCCCCCATTGGATACACCAATGGATCAATTGGTGATGCCAAGTCTCGAGAAGGAAAACATGATTGCACAGGTTCTTGCTCATAAACAATTGAACACCGAGGATAAGATGCCACATAATTAACCCATGGCAGGGTAGAGTCTACACAAACGCTAGGAACATATAAAGGGGTAGTATGAAATAATGCTGAATTAGGATGGTGATTATCAGATGCCAGCTGGTCGATAGTGACAATGCTTCCATTGTGAGGGAAATGCATCACCCGGAAGAGTGTAGACACTACAACATTCATAGCATATACATAATCACGCCCAAGAAGCATATTGAAATCTAACGAGCCTTGCACCACTATAACATCAATAAGGACAATCTTACCACCTAATGAGATAGGAAACTGAGGAAGAATCCCCAAATATTCACTAGGACGTCTATCAAAAGCCAACAACTCATGGGAAGCAGACACAAGCTTGGGAGATTCCAAGACTTTCCAAACCGAGGAGGATAAAATACTTGCAGAGGCTCCCTCATCCACAATACATCGATAAATGTTTGTTTAATTAACTTCAACTCTTATTTGAAAAGGTGCGGCAGAAGGAAGACGAGGCTCAACAAGGTCATTCCAATAAAAGGAAACCATCCTAGGGCTTGGAGGGGGTGTGCTCGGAATGAGCGGAATGCCCCCTTGTTTTGAAAGTATTGAATAGGAAATCCTAAAAACATAGTCGGTAGACACGTCACTCCCCAAAAGAAGAGTGGGATCATCCGATGACTGCATCGGCATGACCACTTTTGCAACCAATGGCTGAATAGGCTGTGGGACTACATGGTCTAAAGGTACCTCACCCCGCAAAAGAGGAGTGGGATCAACCGATGATTGCATCGACATGACCACTTTCACAACCAATGGATGAATAGGCTACGAGACTACATGGTCTAAAGGCACCTCACCACCCAAAAGAAGAGTGGGACCAATCGACGACTACATCGGCGTGACCATTTTCTCAACCAATGGCTACATAGGCTGAGAGACTACATGGTCTAAAGGCACCTCAACCCCCAAAAGAGGAGTGGGATCAACCGATGACTGGATCGACATAATCACTTTCTCAACCACTGGTTAAATAGGCTAAGAGACTACAAGATCTAAAGGCACCTCACCCCTCAAAAGAGGAGTGGGATCAGTCGATGACTTCATTAGCATGACCACTTTCTCAACCAATGGCTGAATAGGCTGAGAGACTACAAGGTATAAAGGCACCTCACCCCTCAAAAGAGGAGTGGGATCAGCTGATGACTACATCAACGTGACCACTTTCTCAAGCAATGGCTGCATAGGCTGAGAGGAAACCTCAAAAGACTCAGAATCAGAAGAGCTTGCAGACAGGGACCACAATCTTTGTACTCTGGAATGCCAGGGCACAAATGAGTAAGGTGTTTTCCCTTGCAAAGCTTACAAGGGAGCTTAGGATTATGTCCTATCCATCTAGGTTTCTCAACATAATTAATGCCCCCAGCATGACTAGTAGTGGTTGGTTTCACATCTCCAACATGACCTGCAGAGGTTAGTGATGGGTCGATAACATGACTTGCAAAGGCTACAGACCTATTACTAGTATGACTAGCAGTGACTGGACTTTTTCCCCCAGCATGACTTGCAGAGGGTGGGTTTGTGCCCCCAGCATAACTTGCATAGGTTGGGTGCTGGTCTTCAACGTGACTTACATAGGTTGTCGACCTATCTCCAACATGACTCACAAAGGTTGGTGATTTCTTCTTCCTATTCTTCCTCTTTCTATTTCGTTTAGACTTTCGGTTACTAGTAACTGTACTTTCACCAGAGGTGGGAGAAGGAGGAGGAGAAGACTTTGCTGACGAAGAAACATCAATAGGGTGCCCATGACATAAAGTGCTTAACTGAGAAGCGTCAAGAGCCTTTGGGACATTTGGAATGGTTCCCAAACAAACCGGTAATCCCACATTCAACCCAGGAATGTACAAAGTGGCCATCAAAGGGACACCAACGTTTCCAAAGAAAGGAAAAACACAAGAATCCTCTTGCGAAGGGGTTCCTTGGTTGGTATCATCGAGAACTTTAGCCATGAATATCTTATGCACAGGTTCTCCCTTTGTGGGATCGTTCAAGTCTATAAAAGTCTCAGACACTGACTCTGGCAAACCGGTGTTATCAAAACGATGCCTATAAAGAGGCGCCTCCACGTTTTTAAGCGGAAGACTGAAAAATCCTCTCAACCAGCAGAGTGGGCAATCTACCACCCTAGGTCAGAGACCCAAATCCACAACTAACTAACTCACTATGGAAAAATAGGGAGCACAGAGGACACATTAAAAGTTCCTAAAGGAAAATCAAGCAAACGACCAACTAGTTGGAAGAACAGTTACACCAACCAACACTAGAGCAACTTACCGGTGCAAGTGCAACTCGAATACATAAGCACCCTTAGAGTATACTCTGCAAAGCGTGGCCTGATGTTTGTCCTAGGTATTGCAGTATACCCCCATGGTCACCTGTGTAAGTCCCTAAAATAAAGGCAACTAGGTTGCCATCTCGTGAACAATCACCAAGCGGGTATAGTGGATAGTTGGGTGGACCGCAATGAGCAGGGTATCAAGCCCAAAACCTATCAAGGGTATCGAAAGCAAGTGTTCCGAAAGACGACTGAGTACCTCGAACATATTTGATACCCATGAATCTCTGTGGAAAATGTGATCAACGGAATCCCAAGACAAGTCCTCTATATGTGTTCCCCACTACGCTTGGTCCAGATTTGGAGTGGTTATCTCCGCTACCTTTTCGCATGCGACCTCGTGTTTAACCCTTGTGTTAGAGGGGGGTCCCAGATAAATTTCATGATACTGCACTTCTACTCTCCTTAGCACAGACTTGTATGTTTGTTTTATAGCCTTGAAGAGTTTCCTCTCCAACCTAAATCAAGGCTCTAGCCTAATCTAGTTGATGGACCCTACAAACATAAAGTCTAGTAGTTTTTAATTAGCACTTTTTTTACTGGCTTGATTTACTCAAAAAGGGTACGGTAGTGCAACTGATGTTGTTAAGACTCTTGCGAAAAATGATGAAACTTATATGAACACTGGAAAATAATGATTATATTTCTTATTTTTTTTTTTTGAAATGCTTTTAAAATTAGAAGAAAACACAACACTATGCTAATTTCTTTTTCTTTTTCAAATAACAATGCAAAGAAAATTCTAGGAAAGAAAGAGATCTAAAATACTAAGTTTTTTTTTTTTTTTTTATATTTTCTTCCAATCAAAGCAGATAGGAAACACAAGAAATGTTCTAAATGAAAAAGCAAGCTATAATAGAGTCCAAACCTAGGCTAAGATGCTATGACAAAGACCAAGAACCCTGAGAGATATAACTCTTGACAAGGAAAATGATGACTGCCTCTCCTTAAACAAAATTTTTCTCAATAGGTACATTGCTGACAATTCAACAGCCAGCGTGTGCACGCGAGCTGTGTAAGGTTAGAGCACGTGTACACGCATGCAGACTGTATGTAGGCCGTGTGTACCTCTGCAAATATTTACAAATGAACAGACAAACAATCAAGCACTGGAAGAGACTACTGGTATTGAGAACCAGAATCTCTTGAAGACTCAAAAACTTACTTTGACAGAAAAAGAAAACAATTGAAGGAAAATTTCATAGAACAAAACCAATCTAAGGTGAAACCTAAGCTACAAAACTGCAAAAACAGAGACTAGAATGAGTTCCAGAAAACCCCTGAGAAGGATTACTTCTGACAGGGGAGAGGATGACTGCCTCTCTAAAAGAAATTTTCTGAAATCATACATGCGACTGACACTTCCTCAGCTAGCGTGTACACGCGGGTTGTGTGAGGGTAGGGCGTGGGTACACACGTGTAGACCTTATATAGGCCGCGTGTACCTTTATGGGTCTCGGAAAAAAAAAGATGCAGTCAAACAAAGAAATAGAGATAACTGGTATGGAAGACCAAAATCTCTATTAGCTCAGACTTTTGCAGAAACTTTAAAAACAAGGAATGAAACCAGTTTTTAAAAATACCCAAGAAAAATATTCCCACAAAACCCTAGAGATCCCCAGTATGGTGGGAAATCCTCCTACGGACTATCACTAAGTTTTTTATCATGCATGCAGAAATGACCTAAAGATTCTTACTTTTTACCATCATCCCATTCCTAGACCCCATTACTCATATGTAAATGCAAGGCTCAAGAGATTAAGTTGACATACCTTATTTTTCATGTTTGATGTCGATCCCTTTTCGCGCTTGGTCGTTCTTTGAATGCAACTCTCCTCCCAATGCCGACCTGCATTCACTAAAGATAAACAAAAAACTCCACATGCATTTGATCTATGAACTAACGGGTTAGAGATTTAATCAATCATACAATCAATATTCCAATAATGACAATCTCATATGGCGGGATGGGAAAAACAATTATCTTATTAACTTCACAATGATACCTTACAATGATAAAGTCGACTACTGCTCCTTGATCATGGTCCTGGGCTCTTATTCCACTATCTTCCAACTGCTTTTCTCTATACTTCTCTTTGCATAAGGATGGCTAAAGGTTGGGACAAAGGGAATGCTTAATCGGGTATAGTTTCTTTACTATGATTCGCCTCCTTTCAAATGGGACCCCTAACCCTTCTTTTATAGGCTAGAAGAAGCTAGGTATTTGGTTGAGTGTCCAGCCATGCATGGACGAAAGGATTAGTTAACTTACCCAAAGTTGTGTGTTCCGTCAGCAACTTTATTTTTTCCGTGCTTTTGTAGGTACACGCGGGTTGTCTTGGGTCCGATAGCGTGTACGCGCGTGCAGTAATGGAGCAGGGTGTGTGGGCCTTTATAAAAGGGGTTTTTAAGAAGAGTTGTTCAACAGTGTTTTGGCAAAGAAGGAATCTGAGATGCCCTGATGCCAGGTAAGCAAGCCGGTGAAAATTAGGGTTATAACAAAAATATGAAGAGGAAGTGTCATAGAATCAAAGGATTTTAGCCCTAGATATTTCACTCAAGGAAACACTTGAAAAATTGTAGGGTGCACACAAAGAAATAATTCAGGACTGGTACCAATGTAAACGATTACTGCACATTAGATTCAGTGCAGAGAAGGGGAGCAATAAAATGCAACGTTGTGATGGGAAAGGAACACCTGCAGAACACTTGAAGAAGTGCATAACACAATGGAGAATGACACCACTAGAAGAATGGCCTCATCACTTCATCCACACACTGGAAGGAATCCCAGAGAACTGGTATGTAGACCAGGAGATGCGCAGAGGCACTACAAAATTGACAACATTACAACATAGCTTTGTAGTAACCTTCTCATTTGAACATGAGAACCCCAACATTGATTCAACACTAAAGAATATAATATGAGTGATATTTATTGATGAACCAGAGGTTGAACTCATGATAGAGTATCAACAACATAATAGACAGACAATCAAAGAACTACTATCATGCTATCATGTTGAAGAAGAAGCACTAGATGAAGATGACTTGTGCAATATTCAGATTACAAAAATTGAAGGAGAAAGAGAGGTGGAAGGTCCATCTTTGGAGTCAAACGTATTTGCTGTACCAATCAAAGTAAAGAAAGTCAACATTGGGACAATTGACAATCCTAAAATGGAAATTATTGGAGACTATTGGGATGAACAAACAATAGAAAGAATAACAGAGTTACCATGTGAATACAATGACCTGTTCCCAATGAACTTTACAGATATGAAATGCATAGCAGGAGAGCTAGGAGAGATGAAAATACCTCTCAAACCTGAGGCAAGACCTGTCAGGCAGAGACCTTACATACTGAATCCAATATATAAGCAGAAAGTGAAAGCATAAATTGACAGAATGTTGGAAACTGGTATTATAGAACCAGTAGAGGAATCTGAATGGATAAGCCCTATGGTAGTCCAAGAGAAGAAACAAGGGGGGATAAAAATTTGTGTAGATCCGATGAAACTGAATGATGCTTTCTTACATGATCTTTTTCCTACCCCTTTCATAGATGAGGTCTTAAAGAATGTGGGAGGCCAGGAAACATATTCATTTACAGATGGATTCTCAAGCTACCATAAGATCAAAATAGCTCCAGAAGATAGGTATAAGACTACTTTTTCCACATAATGGGGATCCTACCAATACACAATCATGCCATTTGGGATGAAGAATGCACCAACCATTTTTTCAAGAGTAGTCATAGATGATTTTAAGGAATTCATACATCAGTTTTTAGAAGTATATCTGGATGAATCGACTATATATAGTCTGCTAAAGGAACATGTAGAAGTGTTAAGGCTAATGTTGGAGAGATGCAGGCAATGTCAGATATCATTGAATATTAATAAGTGAATTTTTGTGACACTTTTTGGAATATTGTTGGGACATATAGTGTGAAAACAAGGCTTACTAGTATATCCTGCTAAGATTGCAGTCATTGTAAACTTATCACCACCAAAGTCAGTGTGCAAGTTGAGAGAAACACTGATACATACATGCTACTACAGGAAATTTATAAAAGGGTATGCGCAGATTACTGCCCCAATGAAAAAACTGTTAAAGAAGGATATCAAATTTCAGTGGAATGAAGACTGTCAACAAGGTTTGGATACTTTAAAAGAAAATATGGTCACAACACCTATCATAGTATTCCCATATTGGGAAAATACATTTCATGTGCATGTAGATGTTTCAGCCATAACACTTGGACCAATTCTGGCGCAACCATGAGCTGGGGATTTAGACCATCCTATAGCCATTGCAAGAAGAAAATTGTCAGAATCATAGCAGAATTATGCAAGATACCAGATATATAAAATATGCAGAACATAAATGAAATGCTAGAAATGACAGAAAGACAGTGATATATCCAGCATAATCTTCACAATACACAGAAATGATATACGAAATAGCACTTGATTCAGATAGCAATGTTCACAGGCCTCTTCGCAGGGGAAACCTCCAGTAGAGTAGCGCTTTGTTACAATAATCTCCAAGCTAGGGTTCTCATACCCTCACCTCTTATTTATACTAAATATGTCTATTAAGAGAAGCATCTAGAGGAAGATCCTTCTAGAAGAGGAAGCTTCTATTAGGTCTTCTTACATTCGCCTTATACTATTTTATTGAAAGGCCTTATTAATATTGACCTTTATTACATCCGAATACATTGATCTACCTATGTGCGGGTTAGGACCTTAACATGTCCGACCCCTTAAAAATAGCCTTGTCCTCAAGGCTTGAGATGTGGAAACTGCTGCAGAATGGTAGCTGGTTCCCAAGTGGCATCTGCTAGAGTCATGCCTTTCCACTGTACTAGCACTTCCTTGATGGTTCTCTGACGCAGGCGACGCTCACGCTGGTCCAAAACTGCTTCTAGCTGTAGCCAAATGGAGCCTTCTTCAGCTAACTCTGGAAGGTTGGTTTGAATTTGGCACCTGGTTCCAATCACCTTCTTCAAGCATGAAACATGAAAAATAGGGTGTAGCTTCGACTGACTGGGCAGAG
>JASDQU010224855.1:3502-17494 GCA_032191745.1 Picea mariana | reverse complement strand
GAGGTAGTCGTCGAGACAATGGTACAAGAAATTTGACTCTTTCATGATGAGCCAGAATTATACAAGGAGTGAGTATGATCATTGTGTTTACTTTAAGAAATTGAATAATGGCATATTCATTATCTTAGTATTGTATGTTGAGAATATGATTTTAGTAAGAAAAAACATAACTGAGATAAACACGTTAAAGGCTCAAATGGCTAGGATGTTTGATATGAAAGATCTAGGAGCAGCAAAGCAGATTTTGGGCATGGAGATATTCAGAGACATGAGGAATGGTAAGATTTGGTTGTCACAACAGAAGTATGTCGAGAAAATACTTTTGAGGTTTGGTATGAATAGTGTGAAACTAGTTTATGTACCTTTCGCTTCCCATTTTAAGCTTTCTTCAAGTTTATGTCCTAGTATAAAAGAAGAAAAAGAGCATATATCTCGAATACCATATGCTAATGCAGTAGGAAGTTTAATGTATGCGATGGTTAGTACAAGACCAAACATTTCACATGCAGTTGGGGTTGTCAGCAGATATATGGAAAATCCAAGTAAAGAGCACTAGGCAATAGTGAAATGGGTTCTTCGGTATTTAAGGGGCACTAGTGATTACTGTATCACCTATAACAGTGGTTGTGAGTTAGTCTGTGGATATGTTGATTCTTATTTTGCAGGTGATTTGGACATGATGAGGTCAACTTCAGGATATGTATTTACTCTTGCAGGTGGACCTATTAGCTGGATGTCAAAGCTTTAGAACATTGTTTTTTTATCCACTACAGAAGCATAATACATAGCTCCTTCGCATGCTTGCAAAGAGGCGGTTTGGTTAAAAGGTTTGTTTGGTGAGTTTGGAAGGATGAGGGTCAATGTAAAGCTACTTTGTGATAATCAAAGTGCTATTCACTTGGATAAATATCCAGCCTTCCACAGTAAAACTAAACATATTCCTATTAAGTATCATTTTGTAAGATATGTCATCGATGAAGGTGGAGTTTTCTTTGAAAAAATTTATACAAAAGAGAGCTGCGCAGACATGTTTACAAAACCAGTACTTTTAGAGAAGCTATGATGGTGCTTGGCTTCTCTTGGCTTGCAGAAGAGGTGATGAATAAATTGGGCATGATAGATCAGGTAAATTGTTGTCAAGGTGGAGATTGTTGAATATGCCAACCAATTTCATAAATTTGGTGGATATGGACATATTTCATGGATCCTATTTTTTAGTAGTTTGTTCAACCAAATCTACCAATTTGGTATGTACGCACTAAATTGGATAAAGGGTTTTGTAACCAAATGAAGTTTGTTCCATATTAATGTAAGCCCATATAGAGGCATGGTTGAATGAGAGGAGGGGGTGGATTTGAGTGAGAGGTCGAATGGTTTTCTATACCATTTGGAAGCCTGAACTTGATGGTTGATGATTATTGTATTCATCTATCTTGAACAATAATCAAAGACCAATTATCATTGCCCCGTGAAAGTTTCTCTTACAAAAAGGGTTTTTACCACATAAATCTCTATGTTATATATATGTGTATGTTATTGTCATTACTATTGTTTATTTAGTTTCAACTCCCTTCTTAAATATTTGTTGATTACCATCCAACAATATATACTCTTAAACCTCTCACACGAATAATAATATATACCCTTAACAATCACTAGGAAATTATTTTTGGTAGCATAATGATGAATCAACATGGGTTAATAAATAGCCGCAAATAATAACTCTATTAACCATTAACCAATAACCAATGAGTTATGATGAGTTTTTTCACTTTATAAAACCCAAAAACACTCGTCCAAGTAATATCAAATGGGCTGGGTCCACCACACGTTTCAATAGTCCCTCTTGTAGTGATTAGTTATAAATTTCTTCGTAAATATAGAGACGGTGGCAGACGTGAAATTTAAGGCCTAATCTCTTATACTAACTTTTGGACGTTTAACAACGTGCAGGTGAAGCACCTGTATCTCATACTTCCAAATTGTTCCTGACGGTTAGTATGACCTTCGGTTTATTAATAAACACAAATCACCAAATTATTCGTAAGGTTTTAGTATAATTTTTGAGTTTGTGGTAGGTTGTTCATTGTATATAATTGTGTATAGTTTGAGTAGATTTAATGGTTAAGAAGGTGTATTTCTTGATAAAGTATATATATTTAATTTAGTAAGTTTATCAATAATATTTAAAAATTTAAATATTATATAGTTTTTTTATGAAATTTGATCTCAACATTTAATCTGAATCTAAAATTATCTTGATATCAAAAAAATTACATAAATTTTCTTAAAAAACTTACATTTATTACATAATATCAAAATTTTTATACATTAAATATTTCCAAATACATATGATTAAACACAAAAATCCCACATTCCGTTCGACCAAAAAAACCCTATACTAACATTACTAAGAAAGGATACTTAATCTATTAAAAGACAAATTAATATATTAATTAATTTTTCATCATTGACATAGAGTAATATATTAACAATAACAAATCCTATTCAGATTGAGTTACCTAGGCATGAGCTGATTTTTTAATAAAATTTCTTAAATATTAATATAAATAATATTAATCAAAATCACCATAATTTTCATATGACTGAGAATAAAACTTCAATGCAAAATTCTGTTAAGCAATACAGAGTTACCTATAAATATTAATATTGATTAAATTTTAAGACACACTACCCACAACTAAAACTAAATTACAGTCCTACTTCAATATATATTGCTACTTCAATACTGTGATAAAAAAAACGTCATTACACACCTCTTCTGAAATAGTCATTATACATCAGGATTAAATTCCATCCCTATGTATATTAATAGTGTGCATTGATCCCCAAGATATAAAAGTGAGTGCGTGAATCGGTGGAGACGGAGATGGAATCCATGCCACTTACAGCTAAACTAACCCATTGAACCCATTGGATACAGGCGGCTGCTGAAGAGTAGCTAAACAGAGAACTAAGAATAACATGTGCTTGTAATCCATATGCTGTAGAATGTCAAGCACAGTGAAACCAAACCATTGGATACAGCTACAAAAGCTAGGAGGTATATATTTCTGGTTGATCGCCAAATGCACAATAGCATGTGTCTTGAAAAAACAATATGCACAAACACTTAGAACCCTAATCTTGATAGTAATCATAAGACCAAAACATTAAAAAAATTGTGATCCTCCACCTTCACCATCCTGTAGAATGATGTAGCACCTTCCTGCTAAATGACTTAGAATGTAGTAATCATAAGACCAAAACATTAAAAAAATTGTGATCCTCCACCTTCACCATCCTGTAGAATGATGTAGCACCTTCCTGCTAAATGACTTAGAATGATATAGCACCTTCTTGCTAAATCACTTACAATTCCACTTGCTTATCAACTTGGGCTAAATGCTAACTTTGACGGGTTGAAATATAAAATATTTGGCACAAACACAGATATACAATTAAAAACATAAGGCCTGGTTGTCATGGCATGCCTCCCATCTCATATTAATTGAAACTCAAAATTAGCGGAGCTGGCTTAATTGAAATATCATTATTATGCATATGGTTAATTGAAACTTCTATTAGACCATACATATCTACTCATTAGTAAAAACACATAGTTAATTGAAATTACAAATTTGTTTTATCATTTTATAGTATTAGATTTACATTTGTGCTAGGTTTACTTATAACAGCTTCATAATTATAATGGTTTCATATTCTTATTTGTATTAAAAAAATATTGACAAACTGATTTCATTAAATACTCGGATAATTCAATAACTATTTAACGTCTGTGCTAGTAAATAACTGCAAATAATAATTTTATTAACAAACAAATTATGATGATTTTTTTCACTTAAAAAACGAATTTTAAAAACACTCTCGTCCAAATAACATCAAATCGGCTAGGACGATGGCAGACGTGAAATTTAAGGCTTTACCTACGACCAACTTTTGGACATTCAACAACATGCACGTGAAGCACGCGTGTCTCATACTTCGAAATTGTTCGTGACAGTTTTAGTGTAACCTTAGGGTTATTCCTAAACACAAATCTATTTGTGGCAGTACTCTGCCAAACATGCAATAGAAAATGCAAACAACATGACTTCCAGCGCCCAACCAACAGTGAGCAACGTAAACAACATCGAGAAGCCACCACCAAAACTTCCAAACAAGCGCACCCCTTACCCCACTACAAAGGAACAAGATGTTAGAAGGTTACGGTTACGTCACCCCTGCCAACCAAAGGGTAAAAACTTTTTTTAATTAAAATTAAACAAAATTAGTCCCTTGGCCATAAACTCTTCCAAATTATATCACTTGGCCTCCGTGAACGACATCCGACTGTTTCAATANAAGGAACAAAATGTTAGAAGGTTACGGTTACGTCACCCCTGCCAACCAAAGGGTAAAAACTTTTTTTAATTAAAATTAAACAAAATTAGTCCCTTGGCCATAAACTCTTCCAAATTATATCACTTGGCCTCCGTGAACGACATCCGACTGTTTCAATAGCCAGCGTTGCAGTGCTACTAATAAATTTCTTCATAAATATAGAGGAAACTTAGAAGACAACGCTGTAATGAAATTTAAAGCCTTTAACTACCACTACGGACTGTTTCAATAGCCAGCCTTGAAGTGACTAGTAATAAATTTCTTCATAAATACAGGGGAAGCTTAGACGACAGCCCTGTAATGAAATTTAAAGCCTTTAACTACCCTTACTTTTTTGAATATTTAACAAAATTTATGTAAATATTTATTTTCAAAAATGTTAATATCCATCTTATTATATAATATTAAATGCCATTATAAATTATGTAATGTATAGGTTGTTAGATTTGAGTTATTTTTATATCAAATTATTTATATATATTACTTGTTTCAATAATATGTACTATGTAATACATTGCAGCATTCAATACTATATAGCATAGTAAATATTACTTATCCCAACATTTCTAAAAAGTTTGTAACGATTTTATTTTATTTTAGTTTTAATATAATTATTCTTTAAACTAAATCGCTCATTTTTTACAGGAGCCCGTACCAGTGTCTTAAGGTATTTTCCCTGATGCCAGCACTAACGACATTAAGCTTACAGCAAGGTACGTTGTAGCTGGTGAGCAATAACTAGTTGTACAGCTTTCTGCTAGTATATTATATACCGAGATTTATCTAATGGGGAGTTGGTTAATTTTGAGTAATTTTTTTCCTTTTAAATTTTTGTTTAGATTAGAATTTTGATGATTTTTTGAATATTTGGATTGATTTAAAATGGAGTATAATTTTAAGGTAAAGTTTTGAAATGCATAGAATATTGATCCATGAAAAACTCAAGTTACTCCTAAAAATTTGACATTTTTTAAGTAAAAAACAAAACTTAGAAAAAAAAATTACTCCTAAATTAACTTACTCTAAATTAACTTACTCCTATCTAATAGTATATATATCACTTGCAACAACATTAAATGCTACTCAGCAACCTGATTATTGCATACAGTTATTACTTCTCTCGATCATCCATCATATTATCTCCATGCCTTGAAAATGTTGTAACTATAAGCGTGGACTATACGTAACTATTATAAGCGTGGACTATACGCAACTATTCTGAAATATTGTTAGACGTTCTACGTACAAAAAACTAGTCCGCCAAGGCCAAAGCTGAAGTCCATTAAGTCCACTTAACTACACAGCCACACGCAGATATTATTTTTTCGCATTTACCTACCTAAAAACTGACCACATTGTTGATCTATGTCGATTGGACGGTTGTACTACTCAGTGAATACGATATTTAATTTCTTGGATAGATATTCGGTAAGTGACAGCGACTGGTTTTCACTATGTATTAGTATTTATTTTTACTTGAGTTAAATTGAAGTGAATATTTGATATTAGCATGTTGAAAAACCATGGAAAATGAAATCAGCATGCTAAAAAACCCTTGGATGCTCAGATTTCTGCCAAAAATCCCTAGAAAATATAGTCTATAAAAAATTGACGATAACATATTTAAGCAATATCCATCATAGTTAGTAGCCCAAGAAACGGGCTTCACTTGCATCCACGCAGAGAAACTGTCTTGAGCATTTCAGAAGCATTCGTAATGGAAGCGTCTGCAACTAGTGGTATTGTAATGTGCTTCAACATTTTGCTTTCATTATTGTGTCTAGCGAAATTAGGTTACTCAGTGCAGACGAACCCCAGCAAACCGCTGGTGCCCGCCCTTTATATATTTGGAGATTCGACTGTAGATTCTGGGAACAACAATGGATTAGAAACGATTTTCAGGTCCAAGTTTCCTCCATATGGGAGAGATTTCGTGGATCACAAACCCACTGGTCGATTTACCAACGGAAAATTAGTAACAGATATGCTATGTATGACTCCAAGGACAACTAATTAGTGATCTGTAGAATAAAAAAACACATAATAGCGTGGTTGTCATGTTGGATATAGATCAGGAAAGTAATTTCTTTTAGTGATTGAATTCTGGTGCAGTTTGTCTTAAAATCATCTTTTAGCAACAAAGGACTAGACTGTTGTTATTCTATGAAATTTTGGAATGTGATGAGAGTTTGATTAATAGCCCTCGATAATAATGCTATGTTTAATCATTTCAAACTGTATACAGCTGGTTTAATAGGCCTCCCTGATTTACTGCCCGCTTATTTGGATCCTAAATTCCACGGACCACGAATTCTTACAGGCGCCAGCTTCGCTTCTGCTGGCGCTGGATACTATGACATTACTTCACTCTCTGTTGTGAGTATATGACATTACTATGACATTACTTCACTCTCTGTTGTGACATTTCTTTTCATTATTTAAAAATTTTTCATTTCAATCTTCATCCAAATTTGTGCAGGATGTTCTACCCTTAGGGAAACAAGTGGACGATTTCAGACATTATAGAAGGCAACTTTCACATTTGATCGGTGCAAAGAATGCTAGCAGGATCATATCTAAAGGCTTGTTTTCTATAAGCATGGGAACTAATGACTTTGTCAATAATTATTATACCAATTCCACTTTAAGGGAAAAAACTACTGTTGCTCAGTTTCAGGATCTTCTTCTACGCTCTCTCACGAAATTTATACAGGTAATAATAGTGTCATCAATAGATTATAAATGGTAATGTTGGAGAATGAGGGGTTACTTCAATTTGTTTTGAAAATGAAGCTCCTGTAAGAAAACATTGATTGTACATTGATCTGTTAAATAAATTTACTAAAAGTGCCATCACAACACTAATATGAGAAAGCATCCTTATTTTTTCATTAAAAAATTCATTTTCAAAATATTGTGAAGTGTCGACTCTAGGGGGATGAAATTATCTTTGGAAATACCTTTGTGACAGAATATATACAAGGAAGGTGCCACAATACTTGCTGTCAATGGCGTTCCTCCTTTCGGCTGTCTTCCTTCACAAATTACTCTGCACAACGTGATCGTTAACACTTGCGTTACGGAGTACAATGATGTTGCAGTTTCCTTCAATAAGAAGATTGCAGCCTTAATAGAGAGGATGAAGCCCACACTTCCCGGTCTTAAATTGACTTATGTTGATATATACGATAAGCTGCTGGACATGATACAGCATCCTAAAAAATACGGTAATATTAAATTTCTTGAATTACTTCTCTTTCCATTTCTATTCATAAACAAAAATAGCGATTCCTGTAAATTTATATCGCCGGGATTTTGATGAAAAAAAACTATCAGTTAACCAACTCCTAACAATAATCCTTTAAAAAAAGTACTTGACCATGTAGAAACAATAATCCTTTAAAAAAAGTACTTGACCATGTAGAAAGCTGGATACCAAGCTTGAATTTTCTGGTCACATTATACCATAAGAAGTTTAATATTGCCGGTTTGATAAGATAATACGTTGCGTGTGGGTGCAGGGTTTGAAGAAGTGAGGAGAGGTTGCTGTGGAACGGGTTTGATAGAGGTCGCTTATTCGTGCAACGCCCTGTGCCGAACCTGTTCCGACGCATCGAAATACGTGTTCTGGGATGCAGTCCACCCAACAAGCCATGCTTACTCGTTCCTCGCCCACAGCTTATTCTCACAAATTCAATCTTTTCTGATGTAGCACTTCATCTGTTTTCTCTAGCATAGATGTTTATGATGGAAACTACGTTACGGGATAGTGTATTTATGGTTCCTGAAATATTATTATTTCTACACTGTCTTGTAGATCAAATCTAGTGAAATGATGTAGTTATCCCTTCCTAATTAGAAATAGTCATGGATGGAATAGGCTTTAAATGAAGCAAACAGTCATTATTAAAAGGTGACCCCTAGCTCAATTTTCTCCATGATTGATTGAAACCCTAGCTGTTTGCTGGGAGGAATAACGTTGGATGGCCGGAGGATGATGATCCGTCTGGGTTTCACTTGTGCAACACCCATGTGGGCTTCTCTCCATTGTCGTTACGGAATTATTGGTCATGGTTTGTCCTTGACATTGTTGTGTGGGCTATTGGTTTGTTGTTCTGCGTTTTTTAACTCCTTGCATGTGATCAATATGCGAGGGCTTTTGTTTTTTGCAGTACAGGGTGAACTGTGTTAGGGTGTGATGGGTTGGTATTGTTAGTGGTGCACTCGTCGTTGTGTGGGTGTCTCTATCATTGATTTTGGGATTATAATGATTTGGAACCAAGGGTTTCTTAATGTTTGCATGTGCATTTATGGGTTAACACAACTCACATAGTACTTCTGTTTTTTGGACAAGAGAGAAAGCTATTGAGGGACATTTTCGATATTTTTTGTTCGGTAAGGTGTAGTGAGGTAAGGGTATGGTTGTTTGGAATTTTTGGTGGTGGCTCCTCTGTGTTGTTTACGTTGTTTGGTGGTCGATGGTGGGTTCTTTGTGTTTTAGAGAGGTACATGTCGTTTGCAATTTCTAGTGCTTATGATAGCTGTGTCTTAGGGTGGGTTGTGATGTAAATAATCTATGATTTGGTCACTATTTTGATCTAAAAAATTTTTAGAGAGGTGTTGCAAGCCACGTGGTTTGCATTTTCTATTGCTTATGCTTGTGTTTTATGGTGGGTTGTGATGTAAATGATCTATGATTTGGTCACTATTTTGTTGCCATAACCAGAAGCACCAGTAGCTAAGGCATAGGCAAAGACTAACCCAACAACTAAGCCAACAGCAGCATCAGAGCTAGTTTACCTTGTTGAAGCACATTTTAACCTATTGATCCAGTTGTTTACCTTTTACTACCAACAATAGCACACGTTGAAGCACCACCACTAGTTTCATACGCTTACCCACTACCAGCTACAGCAAATGTAGAGTCACAAGTTGAAGCAAGTTACTAAGCTGTTTACTAAGCACCAACAGCAAAGCTAGAACTATGATCGATCTATTCACTACCGCTCCTCATGGCGAGACATAAAATCTATCTATTCATGAGGCAAGCCTCAAACTAATTTTTTTTTGTCCATGCAATGAAGTCATTGGCTTTTTATGTTGTTCTCCTTACATCTATTGGTTTAGGGCTTTGTCATTTTAATGTTTCCATTTGGATCCCTCAATAATTGATGATGTCATTTTTAGGTTGGTGGTTTGGGTTCCGTAATAGTTGCTTTTACTTTCTCACCAAAATCAAGGCGTGTGTTGTTGACCAAATTGTTACCTTGTCTAAATTTATGTAGGTGCAAAGGGTTCAATAATTGATGATGTCAATTTTAGGTGGGTGGTTTGGGTTCTCTAATTGTTGCTTTTGCTTTTACTTTCTCACCAAAATCAAGGCATATGTTGTTGACCAAATTGTTACCTTGTCTAAATTTATGTAGGTGCAAAGGATTGGGTGTGGTTGGTTTGAAATATTGGTGTTGATTGTCTAAGTTAGGGTACACAAGAGATTTTAGCTTTTTCTTAATGCTCTTAGTTTTTCTTGATGCACATGGAAAGTTGAATCATGTTGTTTTGTAAATGAATGTGTTTTGCATTTATTTTTTTATTTTTTTCAATTTTTCAAATTAGGTTTATCTATGTTGATTGCTAATAACTCCAATTTCATTAATTTTAGATTGATAAGATAACATTTAAAATAAGAAATTCAATTCCCAAAGTTTAAATATCATGTTTCTAAAATGCAAATTTGGAATTGAAAGTATGACTAATGATTTTTAAAAATGTGAGTTTTGATTTCAAAAGTGTGAGTTTTGAATGTAAAAGCTTGATTTTTTTATTTCAAATGTGTTCATTTTGATTACAAAAGTGTGAATTTTGATTCCAAAAGTGTCAATTTCAATTCTGAAATTGTGAATTTCAATTTAAAAAGAGTTAATTCTATTACTTCATCTCATACTTTTTTGACATATGTAAAATGTGAAAATAAATAGTTTACTTATTCTTAGTCATTTTTCCACATTACAAACCAAGTTGGCCAAGTTAGCCTGTGCTAGTTTCTTTCTTTACCTCCTAGGTAAGGACTTTATCTCTTACTTTTTCTCTTTCATTTTTGTTGGATATCCTAATTTAGTTGTAGGAACCTCCTATGCTTCTTTTTTACTAAGAAATTGTGAATTTAGATTATGAAAATGTGGATTTCATTTTTTCTAAAGCACAAAATTGGATTTAAAAAGTGTGAATGTTAGTTTTGAAAGTGTGAATTTTAATTGTGAAATTCAAGAATTTCTAATAGTTTAGATGCCAAAGTGTAATTCTCTATTTTGAAATTGCAAATTTTGATTATGAAAGTGTGAATTTTGAGATCCAGAAGTGTCCATTTTGATTTTGTGAGAGAAAATGTCTATTTCCTATGTGATCTCCCTCCTAGTGGGGTTTTGGGTGAGGAAGCATGGAGGCATCAATTGGTCGACACCTAGAGCATGCTTATAAAGTGTAATGCTAGGTAGGATTATGCTCTTTAAATGTAAGGTAAAGCTCAATTGTTATAAGGTTATCTTTGTTTAAATTTTTAAAGTCTCACTAATAAACTTCTATCATGTATATTTGGATTTCAATATTTTGAATTAAATTATTTTCTAATTTATCTATTATATCTAAATTCTAGAGAATGATTATGTGGATTTCAATATCTAAATCTTGAGGAAAGTATAAAATCTCAATGCAACATAAATGATGAGTAATCACAATGAAAGTGTCATTAGGTGGAGAAACATAAGGTGTCGTCATCTAACTTCACAATAACTTAAAGAATGTATACTATTTGCAAAATTTAACCGTGGTGGGACAACATCAACCTCTACATGTGAAAACTACTAAGACAAGAAGTAGTTCTTAGGACACTAGGTAAGGGTATGTGTAATGATGGATGATATTACTAGGTGGGTAACTTCACGGATTTATTGAAATAACCACATAACATTTTCTATTTAGATATTCATTCACATGAGCACCTTTAAAGATGACATTGTTATTTTTTGCAGTGAGTTACCATTACATTGTTTCTTACTACCCTTTTTCTTACCTTTTTATTTATTTGATTTGTCCTTTTTTATTTATATATGAATTTTTAAGCTTGGGAATTGGGGCATTGCCCTCATACTGAAGTGGCATAGCTCAAATTTTTTTATTTGACTTTTTTTTCTTTGGTTGCATAACCTTGAGCTTATAACTCTTATGATGAGGCCTTTCTCATGGTACTATGGAACATGAACCTTGCTCTGACATATGACAAACCAACCATGAGCATAATAACATAATATATCTATGGAATAATGAGAAAGATCAAAAGTTCTAATTACGATTTGGGATATGGACACACTACACCTTCCTAAGCCTCTAGTAGTACATTTCAACCCAAGAGTGACAACACTTTTCTAAAATATTTTTATGATCCGCCATGGTACAACAAGGAATATAATATCAATCTAGAGCGTTATGATCAATTAATAGATTTAACCCATGTTCACCATAGTCATGACAAATACATGAAACATTAACACCACATATGAAAAATAAAGTAAAGACCCCATAGTGTACAATATGTCAAGCCTCATATGCATAAAAAAACAATTTATATCATCACATTGTGTACACCATCATCATCACTATGTCAAAACATGTTATCATCATTAAGAAATCATCAATGTGTGCATACACACTAAGTAAGGAAGATCATAATGCGACAAGATATATGACATATGTGCTTGGGAAGACCAATCTGAATTGTTCATGATCAATATGAATTGGAACGTCATGCCACCAAGGGGGCGATGCTCGTGCAAAAATATCTAGCATGTGATGAGAATTACATGGTTGTCTCCCAACAGTATGAGGGGTAATAAGGTCAATAAGCAAGGTCATTAGATCTTGTTTTGAAATTTGTGTATCTCTCTCTTAATTTATATCTAACCATGGTATATATATATACAAACATCATATTCCTGTATTGAAATATCAAATAATTATCTTCAGAAATTGGAAATGGAAAATACAGTGGTATCAAGCAATGTAATGAGTGAAAGGCATGAGTGAGCTTTGGTGTTTCTAAAATCTTGTATTAGGTTTCTTAGTAAGTCAAGGTAATTTATAATTTAGGTGTTTTCATTTGTTGGTTGGGGGTTAAGGTTGGGTCTTTCTTCATTTAAGTTTTATTCATGTGTAAGCTTCAAGACAACGTGAATTACATACTATATTTGAAAAGAATAAAAAAAAAAATTAATATATATTTGAAGGATTTATGAAGTAGAAAAGAAAAAAGAAAATTCTGAATAAACCTACCCAAAATCAACACAAGAAACAAATGCTAAATAAACCTACTTCAAATCAACACAAGAAACTCTAAACACTGGCATTGTCCTCATGGTAGTGAAATGCACAAAGTTTCTCATGAAATCACACCTCCTTAACTTAGAAATGTGTTTCATGGGTTGGTAACTCAAAACCATTATTATTGTTATTATTAATACATAAAGGGATGCACATACATTTAGGAAGGTTTATGCATTCTTAAAAATTGTGAATTGGAAGGCTACTTGATGGCCTTTGGCAAGATAGTTGGCGACCTATGTGGTAGTTCAAAGATGGTCAAAGCTATAGATAAAAGATTACATATGTATTATTGAGTGAGAGCATTTGTGGACATCCAATTATCACTTTTTCAACCACCAACTTGTTGTAGGAGTGTGAGGGTGTTTAAATGGAATCTGGAGTGTGAGGGTGTTTAAATGGAAGTTGAAGTTTCAATATTACACATATGAAGATTGACTAAGTTTCACAAACATATGACATACATTTAGGGTGTCATTGAAATTGAATGATGCATAATTGCGTGGAAGGGAGGTAAGCACTATGAGACATTGAGAAAATATAAAAAGTGAGGAAATTACATTTTATAAATCTTTTTGGGAAATCCTCCTTGATGAGCAAAATCTTTTTGGGAAATCCTCCTTGATGAGCCAATGCATCATGATATTACTATCATTATTATGTCTCTCGACATTATTAAATGCGCATATACTTGGAAGAAAGAGAATCCCTATGGGAATTAAAAAATGAGGAAATAACCTTTTATGGATTAGGCTAATCATTTTAAGAAATGGCCTCCGGACGCCCGGATATGGGACGTCTCGGGCGCCAAGAGTCCGTCATATAGTTCTCATCGCAATTCCCATCGTTGTCGCCATAACCGTCGAGACGTCCTCCCATGACCCAGTTCTGTTCAATTCCATCTTCAATACAGGTCCTCGTCTATTTATATCCCACCTCGTCTTCCATGTAGGGTGTTAAGCGTAGGTTCAAACGCCCCACTCCCATGCAGCTAGATCTAGGAGCTATAATCTCTGTCCCGCAGGAATATAATCATCTCACAGCCGAATTCGAAGCGAGGTTAGTTTATGTACACACTTAATCTCTTTCACTGTTGTATTAGCTTACTGTATTTAGTTTTTCGACAAGGAAAACATCATCACTCTCTAATACAAAGCACACTTATTGAATTTTGATTTTTGCATAATTTTGGTTACTTATCATAGATAAAATATG
>JASDQU010224854.1:0-12613 GCA_032191745.1 Picea mariana | reverse complement strand
TATCGACAAAATTGGTAACAATGCTTTTCGTTTAGATTTGCCTCCTTATATGCAGATGTATGCAGTTGTTAATGTTGAGAATTTGAAATTGTATGAGCCTCCTTTGATTGATGATAAAGGAGAGCATGTTCAGATTCCTTCCATAGATGATTTTTTCCCAGAGTATCTTACAAAATTGCATGAAGACACCATCCTTGATAGGAGAATGCGAACTTCAAAACAAGGAAATGTGGAGTATCTTCGAGTTGGTCTTAAAGGGACGAATCCAAGAAAATCCAAGTGGATAGAGGTTGGAAGGGTGAGGGAACTATACCCTCATCTTCACATAGACTGAAAATAGGCTTTTGGAGGTCCAAAAGCTTCCCAATGGGCAGGTGTGATCAAGAGGATCAAATTTTGCTAAAAAATTCAAAGTGCTCGGAATCGCTTCAAATTGGACGAGAGTGTAGGCCTCGTTGTTGCAAACCCAACGCAACTTGTTTCGTCTAAAATGGATGTCGGGAGCAAGAGATATTGCAATCTGTTCAGAATGTCAAACAGGCGAAAAAGGGGATGCTGACTGTACAGTCGGTACAGGCTGACGTGGCAAGGCTGTATGTCCGTATGATGATGTGGCAGAGGTAATGTGGCTGACAGTTGGTCAAATCGGAATGCAATACGTGGCATCATTTGGAAAAGTGATTGGGTGCCATGTGGCCCAGTCATGGGCTGCCACGTGGCACCCCGGTATTAGCTATTGGTTTGTTTGTTAAAATATATTGGAGTCCGTGGGGTTCAACCCCCGGACCTCCCCACCATATAGTGCCTTCACAAAGTCTGTCCAACCAACGGACCACCATTTACGCCTTGTTATATATATGCATTGTAAAATATTTAAAGTCGAACTATGTGTTAAATGGCAGGGCGTCGGGCCGGGGCTTTGCCCCGACCCACGGTTTTATACTTTGAAACATATGACCATATCTTTGTTAAATGATGTGCGGGAGTTTTTCAATATAGCCCGTGGTTATAACCTATATACCATATGACCTTGTCATATGGCTCCGGTACTATGGGCGCGTTTGGTATATTAAATATGGTTCACACGGTTGTAACCTACCCGCCACTTGTAATGGCTTTATTTTCCTATAGACGGAGCCCCTTTTTACAATGCGCAAGGTCGTATGGAGGATCTCATGTGCCCGGGTGCTAGGCGGTTAGGGGCTGGCGTTCCCATAACCATCCTATAGTTCACACCATTTGCGTGGTTGCACCCAGTGCTGGGTTTTCACGCTTTAAATTGTGTGTGTGTCAGGTTCATGAAACAAGGGTGTGTTTTGTAGATGCAGAGACAACAAGATTGAAGGGGGGACTTCCAGGAGGCCTAACTTCTTCGTTTTTCGATCGATTGAGGTGCCAAAAAAGCCCAGCTAGGGGTTTTTGGATGCTCTGAAGCCATTGGAGCAGTTTGTTGGTCAATTTGAGCATTGTAAGGCATGTTTTTGAGCACTTTGAGCAATTAATAATAATGATCCATTGGAAGCTGGACCAGGAGATGTAGCCCAAGAGAGGGGTGAACTCCTTTATCAATTGTTGTGTTTATGTGCTTATGTTCATTGATTATGCTGCTGTTTATTTTCATCTTGCATGAGTAATTCTTTAAGTTATGTGTCGTAAATTTGATCCATTTTCTTTTAACACATAAAATTTACTTGCAATTAATTTCAAGATTTTAAGACTTCTTCAATTTTAGATCAGGGATTGCGTAGAGGAGGCAGGTTGTCTGGAGGCAGAGAATTGACACATGTATTTGTTGATTTTTGTATGACAGTGTGAGACGATTGTATTGTACTAAGAGCTCTTGGATTAGAGTTTTGTATGAGATTGTTTCATTATCCATGATATACATAATATATGATAGTGGGATTTTTAGCTTTATGCTTTCCCGGTAAAACATCTGTGTTATGTGCGATTAATCTTTCTTCTTGATATTGCAATTAGCGATCGTGTTTTAAATTCCGCAAGAGTATTTGTAGAAGCGATTATGTATTTACCAGTGGCATATAATTGTTATATCAGGAGAATCCAGGCAATACATAATTTGTATTGAAATTTCTACATGGTATCATAGGGCAGGAAATTGAAGAAGTTGAGTTTATGATTGGATAGAATTCAAATTTGCAGAAAGACTTTCTTGATGCTATAGTTGATTCAAGATCGAAATGGATTTCAATGGATTGAGGTTAGAGTATGCAATCGAGGGAATCTCAAACTACATTACTTGGAAGGACAGTATGGAGGTAGTACTCGAAGACAATGGCTTGAAGGAATTCATTGACAAAGATGTTCCTAAGCCAGATGTAGCAGACGCTACAAATCTTGATGCATGGAAAAAGAAAGTCGCAAAGGCGAGGAGGATTTTGTTAGAGGGAGTACGAGACCACATTTTCTCAAGCCTCCATGGGAAATCCACACCACATGCAATGTGGAAGACTTTGACAGATTTATTCCAAAAGAACAATGACCATAGGAAATTAGCACTCAAAGATAAACTCAGGAAGATCAAGATGGAGAAGGGAGACTCCATTCCAAAATATCTCACAAAGTTTGTCCAATGTCGGGATGAGATGGGGAGTGTGGGAATAACAATCACTGATGATGATTTGGTGAGCTTGGCTCTCCTATGATTTCCCAAGAGTTGGCCCAGTTATCAATACTCTTTCAATGGAAGGGAAAAATTTCCAGATTGGGAACGACTATGGTCGGATCTAGTTCAGGAGCAGCACCAGAGATGTTTCTTCATCAAAGCATGATGATGAAGAGGATTATTCTTTGGCTTCCAAGGAAAGGAAGGGGAAGAAATTCCATTCAAAATCCGAGTCTAAAGGCAAGAAGCTGGATTTGTCCAAAGTGAAGTGTTTTCACTGTCACAAACATGGGCATCTTGCTACTAATTGTTCGCAGAACAAGAAGAGTAAGAAGGTTGTTGGAGCTACACCTAGTGATGCCCTTGCCTCACAACTTGAACTTGAATTCTCCTTAATCACATGCATGGCTTCAAGTGCATTGGGATCGATGTGGTATTTGGATAGTGGCACTTCCTTCCACATGACTGGAGATAAGGAGTTTTTCAGTGACTTGGATGAGAGAGATCCCAAAATGCATATAGATATGGGAAACTATGGAGGATACAGTGCAACTGGTATTGGTACCATTACTTTTCAGAGGGAGTCAGGTAAACCATTTCAATTGAAAAATGGTATGCATGTTCCAGGTCTGAAGAAAAACCTGGTCTCAGTCGCAATGTTGGAGGACAGAGGCTATGGCGTTGTTTTCAGTGGTGGAAAAGATTTTCTGTGACATAAAATAATGGGTCAAGTCAAGAGGATAGGGATTCAAGTTAAGAATATCTACATGATGGAGGTAGATGGTTGTGCTGCCATGATGGGAAAGGCAGAAAAAGTGGTGAGTCGGGATGAGGGTGAATTATGGCATAGGTGATTGGGTCATCTTCATCATGGATCCTTGAAGATCATGCAACAAATATCTATTGGACTTCCAATGGGAACACTTGCTCAGTTATATCAGTGCAAGGGTTGCACGATGGGAAAGTATGTAAATTCCACCTTTCATGAAAAGGAGAACCGTGCCTCGGTGATCCTAGAGATAATTCACACAGATGTGTGTGGACCATTCTCGGTTGCCTCAACAGAAAAACATAAGTATTATGTTATTTTTGTTGATGAATTTTCTCATAAATGTTGGATCTTCTTCATGCATAAGAAGGATCAAACATTCTCAAATTCATATGAGTTTAAAGAATTGGTGGAGAAAGAGTCAGGGAAGAAAGTGAAGGCTCTAAGAAGCGATAATGGTGGAGAATACATCTCTAAGGAATTCAAAGACTTCTGCAGCAAAGAAGGAATTCGAAGAGAACTCATAGAACCTCATAACCCACAACAAAATGGGATCGTAGAGAGGAAGAACAGAACAATCGTGGGTACAACACGAGCGGTGTTGCATGATCAGGACCTACCAATGCATTTGTGGGTGGAAGCATGCAACACTACGGTTTATATGCAAAACCGTTGTCCTCATAGAGTACTTGGCATGAGTACACCTGAAGAATCTTTCACTGGTAAGAAACCTGATGTTTCTCATTTTAAGATTTTTGGCTCATCTATTTATGTGCATGTGACCAAGGATGCCAGGAAAAAGATGGAACCGACTGCTGAAGTTGGGATATTTGTGGGGTACACAGAAACACCCCATAATTATCGTGTGCATTTTCCTAACAGTAAGATGATTGTTATGCGATGAGATATAAAATTCAATGAGGGGAAAGCCATGCGATTGTCGCTTGAGAGGGAGCTAGACTTGCATGCGAAGGAGGAACTGTTGGTTCCCAATGATGAGTCTCAAGATGTGGATCAGCCACATGAGGAGGTCCATGGAGTGGAGGAAGCCACTCATGCAGAGCCATCCATCAGAAATGGTAGAAAGAGCACCACAGAAGCTGATAGATTGAGACTAGATGTTGCATAGAATGTATGATCCCCTACTTCACATTGCAGACAGAGACAATATCCTGATCGATTTACTAGATACATGGCTCTCATGAGAAAATGTATTGTGACTGATCCATATTTCCTTCAGGAAGTAGTGTAGGATCCCACTTGGGTTGATGCTATGGTGGAGGAATATGACTCCATTGTCAAAAACAGTGCATGGGAAATTGTCCCAAGACCAATCGACAAATCAGTGGTAGGTTCAAGATGGATCTACAAGGTAAAGCAAGTTGTTGATGGGAGTTTGGAGAAATACAAGGCCGAGTTTGTGGCTCGGGGCTTCTCACAGATCAAGGGGATAGATTATGATGAGACCTTTGCACCTATCGCAAGGTACTCTTCCATAAGATCCACCTTTGCACTCTCAGTGTAAATGGGTTGGTGCATTCATCAAATGGATGTAAAAACCGTGTTTCTCAATGGGATCATTGAGGAAGAAGTGTACATTGAGCAGCCAGAAGGTTTTGAGACCTTTGATAGGGAGTTGATCATGTGCAGACTCAAGAGAGTGTTGTATGGGCTGAAGTAAGCACCCTGTACTTGGTACACTCGGATAGACAACTATTTCACCAGACTGGGCTTCACCAAAAGTGAAGCAGATGAAAACCAATACCAAATTGTGGTGGGGGGTAAGATTTTAATCATTGTTCTTTATGTTGATGATTTAATACTAGCAGGTGATGAGCAGATGATACACTCATGCAAGGAGGACCTTGCAAAGGAGTTTGAGATGAAGGATTTGGGCCTCCTTCATTATTTCCTTGGATTGGAAATATGGCAGCGAGATTGTGAACTTTTTTTGTCTCAAGGAAAGTATGCAAGGGAGATACCGGGTAAGTTTCACATGGAGGGTTGAAAGCCCATGGATACTCCTCTTCCAGGAAAATAGAAGAAAGAGGATTCTACTTCTAGAGAGGTAGTGGATGCTACTATCTATCGACAGTTAGTGGGTTCGCTAATGTATCTAGAGAACACATGACCGGACATTTTCTATGTGGTTAACCAATTGAGTCAAGAGATGGTTAAGCCTACCAAGCTATTTTGGAAGGTGGGAAAGCATGTCCTGAGATACTTGAGGGGCACATCTAAGTATGGCTTATGGTACATACAGACGGATGAGATGAAGTTGAATGGCTTCATGGATGTCGACTGGGCAGGCAGCCCAACGGATAGAATGAGCACATCAAGGGGGATCTTTAGTATTGGATCTACAGTTGTTACCATGTACAATAGGAAACAAAGATCTGTGGCACTCAGTTCAGTGAAAGTAGAATACATGGAAGCGAGTCAAGCTGCATGTGAGGCTATCTGGATGAGAAAGATCTTGGTTGGTTTGTTTGGTTCTCATTTAGATCTGACAGTGATTCATTGTGATAATCAGAGTTTCATTAAACTCTCGATTAATCTTGTTTTTCATGATAGATCTAAGCATATAGATATCCCGTATCATCATCTCAGAGATTGTGTGCAGCATAAGATCATGTTGCTTCAATACATTCCTACGAAAGATCAAGATGCAAACATTTTGACAAAGGCGCTCACCAGAAGCAAATTCAAATACCATAGAGCCAGGATTGGGGTGAAGGATAATCCCTTTCTTGTTGAGAGGGAGTGTGTCTAATTTGTTTTTCCCTTAAATAAATTGGACAATAAATATTAATCTATTATCTCATAATTACTTGAAAATAGTTAACTGAAATGGCAAATCAGTTAGCTATAGGAAATTCGAGTTCAAAGGTTGACTAGTGGGACATGGAAGTTGAATTAGTTGTAACTAAGTGACTTGAAGTTGTAATAGAGTTGTAAGTGTAGTTTTGTGAGTTGTGAAGTAGTTTAACTCAGTTAAGTGAGTTAAGCTCAGTTGTACTAGTTGTAATTGAACTTACACTAGTGAGAGATTAGTAAATTAATTATTAATTAATTCACAATCAGTGATATCACATGCAACTGAAGATTTACCATTGTTAACTACATGCATGTCAGATCCAGTGGAGACCCAGTTGAGATAACAGGTGAAAGGGACAGTTTGGCTATCAGTTGTGATTTGAGTGAAGTGCACTCATGCAATCACACACATAGCAGATGTGCCCATGAGAAATGTGCATCCTAAGCATGAGGAATTTGAATCATTTGTAGGTTTTCCATTAGCAGGCATTGCGCAAAGGAGGCAGGTTGTCTGGAGGTAGAGAATTGACACATGTATTTGCTAATTTTTCTATGATAGTGTGAGACAATTGTATTGTACTTAGAGCTCTTGGATTAGAGTTTTGTATGAGATTGTTTCATGATCCATGATATACATAATATATGATAGTGGGGTTTTTAGCTTTATGCTTTCCCAGTAAAACATATGTGTTATGTGTGATTGATCCTTCTTCTTGATATTGCAATTGGCGATCATGTTTTAAATTCCACAAGAATATTTGTAGAAGCGATTATGTATTTAACAAAGGCATTTAATTGTTAGATCAAGAGAATCCATGCAATACATAATTTGTATTGAACTTTCTACAACCTTGTGCTCTAGATTGGCATATTCCCCATTTGTATTCTCCTTAATGAAGACAATATCGACATTGTCAAGGCATGTGGGGAGGCCAGGCAAATTAAAACAATGAATGAGAGGTGAAAATAGATCCATCTCCTTCCTCAATTGCATGTTCAAAGAGTTGATCCTTTGGTGGGCACCCTATGCATCTTCCCACTGACTTTATATGCCTCAAAGGGCATGGCCACATGCAACTATCCTAAACCTATTCTGCTTAACATGTCCAATGTCCTAGAAACCATAATCTATTGAGTTAATTGTTAGAGAAGATAGAACTGGGAGACAAACCTATGTATATCTACTTGTTATCTGTGTGGGAGATGAACAAACGTATCTCTAAATGCTATCTTTTTGCATTATCTACCTGCATATGAAACATTAGAGCTATCTTCATCCACACATTCTATATAACTGCTCCACTTTATTGGATTTCTCTTTGTTCCATTTATCTTCATAATTTCTTTCCTCCTAGCGTTCATTTATCTCCTGAATCTCTCTTGTTTGTTCTAATATCTCCTACCATAATTTATCCATGTTCTATCTATAGAATAGTGAAACTATCAAATCTTTGTATCTCTTCTATATGTATATTTTCGAGGAACTGTGAGGGCTTCCCAATAGGTTTGTATTTAACCTGATGTTGGGCTCTAATCTTAGTCTCCATGAACTGTCCTTTGTTTTTGTTTTAGGATAGCAAACAGTCAAGTACTTTTCTACCCCCAAATTGATGGTTAAGTGTTCTTTTGAGGTGCCCTTGCAAGTGTTTTCATAACTGGTGGTTAGCACATGAAATATACTCAAAATAAATAACACTCCTCTATATATTTACAACTCTTAAATGTTCATCTAACAACTAAGCATGCATGAAATTTGGACACAGGTATTTTTGGTCAACACGGCCCTGGATAAAAACCCCCCAGGGAAAACTAGTTTAGAATGAAAGTATATATAAGTGATGTCTAAATCATGAGATACAACAAGTATGCAAATACAATGGAAGCTGATACAATAGCAACTCCTCTCAAGGTGATTTGGAGTTCCAACAAGAGATATGCACCCAAGCTTAGCGTACCCTCTTCCTTTATTGACAATCTCACTGAAACATTGTTCCCTTGGCCCTCTGAGCTCTAATGAAGAATCCCTTGCACACAAAGAATCTCTTTTGTGATACCTCTCCATTGAAATGGACATATATGTGTTCTTCCAATTGTATCTAATGCCTACTAAGTGTGTGCCCTCCTCCTCAAGTGCGCCCTCCTCCTCAAGTGCGCCCTCCTCCAAGAAGAATAAACACCAAAAATAAATGAGGGTATAAGACTCCATGAGCCCTCCATGGAAGGAGGATCCCAATATTCCCTCATATAATGCCTCCATCCTCATCTTCTTTCTCCTCTCCCAACTCTTTTGGTGAAAAAACAAAGGAATGAGCCTCTCCTTGCCCCTTGCACCCCTCTTGAACCTCCATAAGGAAACCTAAAGTATGGATGGCTAGGATCACTCCAGGCCATCTCTAATCAAAGGTTGAGATCTCTCCAAAATAATCTACCCTCAAAACCCACTTTGGGTTAAGTTCCCTAAGTTCACCTTATATCCCTTCATTCACCCACTTAGTGAATAATTAGTCACTTTAGTCTAAAAGTGACAAATTTCACTTTTGACTTAAATCTCCTAAGTCAAAGTGAAATTAGACATAAATTACAAGGCACAATGGTACAAACATTTCCCTCTTATGGTTAGAGGCCTAAAACCACAAGGGGACCACTTTGCAAGGTACCCAAATCTCAACACTATACACATTAGGGTTTATCACTTCTGAAGTTGTAACTTTCCCCTAACTCTTTTCATATTTTTTTTTATGTGAGTTTTGTTGTGGATTGGAAGTTGTATTGCGAGGAGTAGATGGTGGTGAAAATGAATTCTCTTGTCTCAATTATTGATGTGGTGCTTAGTTGCAAAGACAATTTTCCAAAATGGTCAAGAAAGATCAAGCATACATTTATATTTTACCTACCAAACCTACATCAGATAAAGAGCATGATATATGGAAGAATAAATATAAGAAAGCATATGCCTTGATTGTTTCTTATATAAGTGAAGAGGTGATTCATCACAAGAGATCTATCAAATATTCTTGGGGTGCATTGAATAATTTGAAATGTTTGTATTATTCACATTCATAGTTGGAGCTAATTCAATTGTTGTTGAAGCTCTTCAACCTAGAGTTGAAGGATAATGATCATGTGGCTTTAGCATCCGAAATTAAATCCATAATGCATGACATTGATGCTACTGATATAAAGATATACATTGTTCTCACAGCCTTCATCAAGGCCCTTTACTCCACATATTCTCACTATATTGAATCATTTCAATCTAGTGGAGAATTGAAGTCCCTCGATTTTGACTCTTTGGTGGAGAAAATAGCAGAATGTGAGAAATATTTCAAGAAGAATATAGTTCACCCCATTGGAGAGATTGTGTTCCTTTTTCAAAAAGGGAATAATTAATCACACAACTCTTATAGAGGATAAGGTAGTAAGAGAGGGCATGGAAAGAAGTATTTTGAAGGTAAATAGTTAGTAATAATCAAGGTGAGAGGCCTGCGGAGGTGTAGACTGATTGGCAAGTGTCATGTAAATGGAATGAAATGTAAAAAGGAAGTCTCAAGTTCGATTATCACTCCAATTTACCCATTCCCCATGCTTGCAGGTTGTGTGGACGCACCTAGAGGTTATAGATGTAGCAGACGGGAATCAACCTCGTGTCACGCGAGTACGAGAACTGCGAGTTGTTGATTCCGCCAATCACAAAAAAAAAATCAAGGTGAGAGATCTAATATTCACTGGGTTTTTTTGTGGCAAGAAAGAACATGATGCAAAGACACGTGGGATCCCATGGGATAAGATCAAATAAAAGAAGGAACAAAGGGAAGAAAAAATTAAAGCTCATGAATCCACTCATTTTGTTATTGCTCATTGCAATATTGGCATAAATGAATATTTATTCAAAACTTTGGTTGCTTCTCATAGAGATGCATGGTTTCTTGACATTGGTGCTACTTTCCATGTGAATTTTCAAAGAGAATTTTTTGAGGAATTTAATGACAATGTAGAGAGTGTAGTGTACTTTGCAGATAGATCCAATCTCAAACCTATAGGAATTGGCACCATCAGGCTCCAATTTCCTATATTCTCGGATATTTTTCATGTTGTTCTCTATCTTCCTGAATTGCAAAGGAACTTCTTGTATCTTATGCACATTTGATAGAAATTCCATACTATTTACATGTTTGATGGAAAATTTGAAATAAGGAGGTCTCCCAACAACGTGGTCATCGTGAAAAGATGGGAGGATGAGAGATTGTTGAATATGAAAGGGACATCTACACAAGAAAATAATTTTTCATACCTATCTCACCATGATGAAGGTAGATTTTCATCGAGACTCTTATGGAATGATATATTTGGGAACATAAATTATTATAGTCTTCATATGTTGAAGAAAAATGGTGTTTATGGTTTCCCTACCATTCCAAGGAATTTGAAGCAATGTGTTGCATGTATCCTTGGTAAACATAATCAACAACCTTTTCATGATTCCACTTCAAGAGCATGTAGAAATATAGAATTGATACACTCTAATTTGTGTGGCTCCATGCATGTTACATATGCTTTTGGTAATAAATATATCATGACTTTTATAGTTGATTACACTAGGATGTGTTGGGTTATTTGTTGAATCAGAAATCTCAAGCATTTGAAACATTTAAAAATTTTCATGTATGGGTTGAAAATGAAGAGCAATATCATATTGACACTCTTTGTACCGATAATGGAGGAGAATATACTTCTAATGAATTTGAAAATTATCTTTTCCAACATGGAATTAATAATCAAACCAATGTTCCATACAATCCTCAATAGAATGGTGTAGAAAAAAGAATAAACAATAAACTCTTGAATATGGTACAATCAATCCTATTTTTCAAGAATGTGAAATTGATGTTTTGGATTGATCCAGTTATGTGTGTAGTGTATTTAAGAAACTAAATTCCATATCATTTTCTTGAGAAAAAGACCCCTTATGAAAGGCAATATGATCACACTCCTTCGATGAGGCATCGTACGGTTTTTTGTTCCACTTGTTATGCCTTAATTCTTAAGGAGAACATTAAAAAACTAGGTGCAAGGAGTCAAAAGTGCATCTTTTTGGGATACTCAAATACAACCAAGGAATATTGTCTTTACAATGAGGTAAATAAAAAGTTCAATATTTCCAGAGATGTGATTTTTCTTGAATCCACTAGCAATGACAAGATTGTTGAGTGGTTTCTTGATCATCTTGATAGATTTATCCATGTAAATACATATCATGATTTTGATAATGAGATTCCACATATTGAAGGGGTTATCACTATCTTGGATCAATCTCTAGAATCTCCTTTTGAACTGCCATATCTCCCTCATGTAGAAGATCCAACCACTTCATCAGAATGGAAAGTTCAATTGGATGATTTGATTGAGAGAATTGAAACGTTGAATCTTGATGGGAATGTGGCACCATCTCAATTAGTTGAGTAACCTGGACCATCACAAAAATTTCCAAAGTGGGTCATGAAGACACTTGAAAGTGTTCATCCATATGAGGTCGAAAGACAAGAACTAAAATTTCCATAAGACAAGATGATGGAGGTGATGGAGATGATTCATATTCAAGGGATGTCAATGGTATGGAAGTTTCATATGACTATGAATTGAATTTATCTACTAAATTTGAACAAACTGTGGATCCTCCATTTGGAACCAAACGAATTGGTTGTAAGTGGGTCTACAAGAATAGTAAAAATCAGTTGGCTCACTTGACAAGCATAAGGTAATGTTTGTGGTGAAAGGATAGGCACAAAAACAAGACATAGACTATGAGGAGACATTTCCCCCATAGAAAAATGGGCTACCATCCATGCTTTGTTGGATTTGGTAGCATATAATAGGTGGAAGATTCATCACATAGAAGTGAAAACAACTTTCTTGGATGGATATTTGAAATAAAATATCTACAAGTCTCAACCAAGAGGATTTGTTGTGAAGGGTAAAGGACATATGGCATGAAAATGCATAAATTCTTTACATGGCCTAGAGAAAGCACCTCGTGCCTAGTATGAAAATCTAACTAAGAATATTTTGAATATCAATTTCAAGTACTATAATATTGATGATGCAACTTTGTTTGTAAAAAATGTTGGTAAAATTGTTGTATATGTTGTGGCATGTGTAAATGATCTTTTGATAACAGGAAACAATGAAGCATATATTGCATCCATAAAGAAATAATTGAAGAAGGGTTTTGAGATGATAGACATGGTACTTTTTCACTGCTACTTGGGTATTGAAGTAAATCAGAATCCAAGATATATATTCATCTCCAAAAATAAGTACATTAGAGAGTTGTTGAATAAATTTGGCATGGTTAATTGTAATCCTCTCTCTACTCCAATGGAACAAAATTTGAAGCTAACATC
>JASDQU010224853.1:0-14100 GCA_032191745.1 Picea mariana | reverse complement strand
CTTTAGAGGGATTGGATATTGAATGCTACTTGCAATTTAGCTCCGCGTCTCGAGTGCCTGCTATAAATGTGTTGCCACGAGCATAAAACGCACTGACATTGATGCCCGCGCACTGATGAGGGAATGGCCATAGCCATGACGAGCTGAGGTCTATATTTCCTTCTGAAGTTGTTGCCAAAGGTATGATTCAACTTCTTAGAAGTCTCGTTGGAATCTATCAAGTCCTGCAACGCCTCCTGCACATCTGTTGTTTTGCGGATCCTCTATAGCACAACCACGTCCTTCCCCATTTGTCCTCGTTCCGCTCGATTAAACAGCTGGGGTGTCCAGAGGGCTCAAACACCCCGTTGACATTGTCAAGGAGGGGCCCTACCGAGCTTAAGAACTTGCAACACATCAGGGTCTCCACGTTTCTATCATCATGGGTGGTATACATCACCTAAATAATTTATATCTATGAAGTAAAAATCTGGTAAATGAAATGAAGGATGTCCTAGAGCACGGAATTGAAATGTTAATACAACATATTAACTTATTAACTATTTGGTTTGGCTTTCTCATCATCACCCCATCACCATTGCTATTAATGAAAAAAATAAAACTATTATTCCACTACTATAACAATTTAGTTTTGTTTTCTCATCTTCATCGTCATAGTCATTCACATTAACGCATAGCTTGTAAGCACGCCTTCTGAGTAAATCGGGGTAAAAATCGACTTTGAGACCTCTTTTTATATATTTCCTTTCATTTACACGAGACTTGCCAATCGATCTACACCCCTGCGATATATATATATATATATATATATATATATATATATATAAATCCTAACTTTGCATATCAATAATTGTCGCATAGTTTTATTTTTTATTCATATGTATATTATATTTTATATAAAGTTTAATATAATTTAAATAGTTTATTTAAAAAATGCAACATTGACATTATCACTTTCAAAGTTGTCGATCCAACCACTATTATTGAATATACATAAACTATTATTGAAATTACATAAAAAGAAAAAACATGTTAAATAGAAAAGATAAATTAAAAAGACTTTAGTTCATACTCAATCATGAATAAACAACTACTTTTTGGTGTTTAGAAATAGAACATAAGATAAGAATTAGTGGAGTTTTTTTAACTCATTCTCAACAATATGTTCATCTAATGATATTAATTATAGTAAATGGATGTAACTACCTTGTAAATTAAAGAGTTTTAGTATATTAACAACTCATCAATAGATAAGGATGACAACTCATAAAGATGTGATCTTAGACTTTGTGATTGTCTAGGAACTAATAGGCTAACGATCACCCCCTCTATCATAAGTCTGAATAATTATACTACTAAGGAAACATGAACTAGCACATAAACTAATATCATCTCAATATTCAGTATGAAAGTTTTGAATTGAGCTTCGATGAAGATTTTCTTGAGAAACTTTCAAATCTGGATGTTGAATGGTTAATCTAAGTGAACTTTTAAAGAGAGAAGAAATTCTCGAAGTAAACATCATCCATATCTGAATATTTCCTTGCTAATTGGTAAAAAATAGGATCACCATTATTTTCTAAGAGAGCATAGGATCACCAAATCATTCTTTAAATTTAGACACAATTAAGTGTTGAAGAACATCCCAATGAATAGTTGAATTCTTATAGATGACTTATTGAGGAGATTAGTTTCCATGTTGGAATTCTCAAACTTTGATCAATATAACTTCAAAACCTGAAGCCTTACTATCACCATTGATATTCACCCCTATTAAATGCAAGGTGAGAAGTATGTGGAAGGGATCCAAGCTTGAGATTTGAATTCTTCTTCAATATTTATTTTATTGGGCTATATTTGATACCATGTATATTTGTTTTTTTTGTTGACCTAACCAATTTAATCAACATCTATGGTGGTTTTGATTGACCACTAAGCATTTTTGACAATATACTCACCCCCTAAAGGTGAAAGGGAGCTCAATTTTGTCTTCCTCAGTGTACTCCTATGTTTGAGTGAAAGAGAACACTTTTATCTTTAACTCATGTTTCAATTCAAAAGACATAAAATTGGCCCCAATCATGCCTAAAATCTTTATCTTGAACAATTGTTTGAAATCCTTATGTTTTTTGTGATTTCTTCATGCAAATTTGTAGTTATATTTTTTGAACTTGATGATAAATCATTTTTGACATATTGGATTTTAATTTCCATTGCCAAGAAGTTGTCCAAGCATAATGAATTTCTTTTATTTGTATCCTTCTTCTTTTTTCGACATATGTCTATTGATTATTTGTCTTTCCACAATTATGACAAGGATGGAGATCAATTTTTTTTTTCTCGCTATGGCCAACTCTACTACAATGTGAGAATTTATTATGGATTCACTCAATGTTTTTATCATTGAATATATCATCAACACTCTTCAATTCTTCTTTAACTTTTGGAGCCTTCCAATTTTGAACAAGAAATCATGCACTCACAAATTGAACCAGTTTAGAGTAACCTAGAATACAAAAGTTGTTGGATTTGTCATATCCTAAGTCATGTCAATTATTTTTAAATTGCAATTCTTCCCAAGGTGATCCGGAATTAGACCCAGGAGATTGATGGGGCTCAGAAAGGCCTAAAAATCAAATTTCTCAGAATGGCTTCAAAACATAAGTGTGGGTAGGCATTGTCGATATGAAGCCAACACAACTTGAACGAGCTCAAATAAACATTGTATGCTCCAGATATGGCGATCTGTTCATTTTTCCAAACATGCAAAAAAAAAATGATGATTGTACAGTTCGTATAGTGCCACGTGGAAACTGACTGTAGATGTCGTACAGTCGTAAAAATGATGTGGCAAGGCATAGTTGGAGATGAAATGGTAGGGTCCGTACAACTGACATGGCAGGGTAACTAACCATACTGGATGGTGACGTTGACAAGACAAGTCGACCAATCTGGGGGTGACACATGTCACCACTGCAAGGGTGACATGTGGCATGCCCATACAGATGACATGGAAGGTATGACATGTGGTAGGTGTGCTGACGTGGTTGGTTTTTGACTAGGAAGACTTATCGATAGACAAGTGGATGAATTGTTGATCGACACATGGCATGTTTTCGACAAATGGCGTGGTGCCACGTGGCCCAGACATGGGCTACCACGTGGCACCCATTTATTGTCTCATTGGTTGGAAAAATGTTGGAGTTTATGGGGTTTGAACCATGGACCTCATGGGAGACAAAGCTTTAAATAGGTCGGGCTACCAGCCTGCCTACCAGAGTCACTTAACAGTCATAACACCAAACTTGTATTTAAATTGAATGGTGGTTTAGTTGGAAGGCTCGGGCTGGGGCTACAGCCCAGCCCTCGGTGTGGTCTCATGTGGCAGTCCTATATGACCACATGATAGGTATTGTACATTGCCGTGAATGTGGAGCCTAACCTCTGGCATGATCACATGTACCAATCCCCATATGCCCATACCTTCAAACTGTTAGCTAGGTTGCAGATTGGCTCTCGATCCTGTTGTGTTGGCGCGAGTGTATATGGTTAGCACCTGGTCGGTCGGGTTAGCCCACCAACTATTGAGCTAGACTAGGAGCTTTGAGTGAGGGGGTCTATCCAGGTGTTAGTTCACGTGGAAGGATAACTCGTGGTTCCAGGGATTCTCCATGCGACCAAGAGAGAGATACAAGGGGGACAACGCGCCAGGAGGTTAGCCCATAGCCACATGGAAAAAACCTATATGACCAGGGGTCAACACATAAGGGGTTGCACCCAATAATTTTGCAAATGTGGGTTTTACAACTTTAATATAGTGATTTTATTGTTTTTTTTCAGCAGTATTGGAGATTTTTGGCCAATATTGGGGGATACTAAGCCCTTTTTGAGGCCAGGTCTTGGGGGGAAGGTGGGAGATGGTTACCAACTTCAGATATATATAAAACAAGATTTATTGAGGCCATCAGAGTACATTTAGAGTAGGTTTACACTGAATATTTTCCAAGCCAAAGCCATTTTTATGCAAGGAAACTATTGAGGAGGGCACCTTTGCGGGCCATTTCTGGGAGCTTTGGTCATCCAATTTGAGTGTCGTTTCTTTTGTTGGTTTCTAGAGATATGGTAGAACAAGACCAGATCAATTTTTTAACCTTTTGGCACTGTTTGGATGTTATTTTAAGGCTTTGAACAAAAATAAGAAATCCTCACCCACTGAGACAAAGGCTCGGAGACGTAGGCAAGATTCTCGAACTCCGTTATCACATTGGTGTTATGGATTCCTGTTGTTTATGCTTTATTTCAGATCTTTATATGTTTATGTGGCTACCATTTTTCTTCCTCTTTCATTCATCTTCCTAAATGGTTAATAAACACATGCATTAATAACTCAACCATTGTCGTGTAAAAGATCTTTTCGGATCAAGTGGTATCAGAGCTAGTTGACGTTGGATTTGAGTTTTGCATGTTAACTAGAAAAATCTACATCACGGTGAAGGCAAGATTTCTAAAGAGAATCCATTAATTGGATTGAGAAAGATAACTTCTCAAAGTGAGAAGATGGCATCAAAAGAGGGATTTTCTCAGGATGAGAAACAGTTTCAAAAAACTTTCTTTGCTATGTTGGGGATGATGAAGGTTTTGTATGATGATTACTTGGAACGAAAGAGACCAGTTCTTGGTGAATATTCAAAGGGAAAAAGTGACGAAGGAGAGTATCCTCCTCAAATTCCTCCTTCACCTCCATCTTCACCTCCTTCTTCTCCTTCTTCAAGTTCAATTTCTAAATCCAATGCAAAGAAGCATGTTCATAAACATAAGAATGAAATGCCTTTATTAAAACTTGATGTTAAATTTGAATTACCCATGTATGATGGTGAAGTTAATGCAGATAAACTTGACAATTGGGTAATATAGATGGAGGTTTATTGCAGTGTGCAACAAATCAAGGATGAGGCAACTCAGATCAAGTTAGCATCACTTAGACTTGCAGGTACATCACCTATCTGGTGGCAAAGAAAGATGGAAAATGGCATGAAACAAGTGGGTAATGTATTTCCATCATGGAAAAGTTTCATTTTTTCCCTTTGAAATCAATTCTATCCTTTGGGTTATATAGAAAAAGTCTTAATTGAATGGCAAGATTTAAAACTAAGAAAATGACAAACAGTGCAAGAATACACCGATAGCTTTCGTAAAATGGCATTGATGTTAGATATTCCTTTACATACCCAAGAAACTCTTATGAAGTATATAGGAGGTTTACCTGCACATATTCAAAACATTGTATTAATGTTTGGACCTACTAATCTTGATGAGGTTTCTGTTCAAGCGACATACATTAAAGCAGGGAAAACAGGTGTTGGTGTATCACGAGAATCATCTTCAAGGAAAGAGGACAAAAGGAAGTGGATAGGAAAGAAGGCAAATGTAGTGACAAGAAAGGAAGAGAATCCCTCTTGCAAGCATTTCAAGAAAGAGGGGTATGATGAGGACCATTGTTGGCAATTTCATCCCGAGAAGAGACCAAATTGATTCAAGGAAAATAAAGGGAGGAAAACAGTTGCAGCAACAACATGACCCATAGACTTATGATTGGATTCAGGTGATGAATCTAAAGTCTCATTGGTTGGTATTACATGTAAAATTGGTGAAGGATTTGATTGTAGAAGTAACTTGTTTCACATCAGGGTCATCATGAGGCACACTAAGGTTGACAAATTGATAGATAGTGGATCTCAATCTAACTTAATTTCAGAGGAATTGGTTAAGAAATTGGGATTAAAAACACAGATACATCATACGCCTTACACACTTAAATGGATAAGAAACAATCATCAAATGCACATAACCAAAAAGTGCACAGTAAAATTTGCAGTTTCATCTAAGTTTGTTGATGAGGTAACATGTGATGTGGTGCCAATAAGCCTTGTTACAGTGGGAGATCTGCGGTGTTGTTTTTCAGGTGAAAAGAAATGGCAAGCAATTCAAAGATGGAGATCGAGAAGTTTAATGGGAAAAGTTTTGAGATGTGGAATCTCAAGATGGAAGATCTGTTGGTGGACAAACATTAGTGGATCACGGTAGATCCAGGTACTGCACCTACAGGAACTTCTGCAAATGTCTGGAAAAATCTAGATCAGAAGGCAAAGAGCACAATCCGGCTGTGTCTCTCCTATTCAATATTACTAAATGTGTCAGAGGAAGCTACAACCAAGGATTTATGGGAAAATTTGGGGAAGTTGTATCAGTCTAAGTCTCTGGTATATAAACTATTCCTGAGAAAGAAGTTGTATAACCTAAGGATGAGAGATGGAGACTCGATGGAAAATCATTTGAACACGTTCAATACTGTGGTAAGTCAGTTAGTATCAGATATTGATATTAAAATTTCAGATGAAGATAAATGTATCATTTTGTTGTGTTCTTTACTAGACTCATGGGATAGTCTGGTTGTGGCCATATGTATTAATACAACTTCTTTGAAGTTTGAATAAGTGATCTCATCCTTGTTGTTGGAGGAGATGAGATGAAAGAATATGGAAGGACATAGCACATATGCATTATTTGCAAGGGGACGTTCCCAGGAAAGAAATAGATCTAGTTTCTCAAGTGGGAGATCTACGTTTAAGGGTAGATCTAAATCTCCTGAAAAGTTTGTAAGGGTATGTTGGAGATGTGGAAAAGAATGGCACTATAAGAAGCAGTGTAGATCCAAAGTTGAGAAAAAAAATGGATATGAAGAATCTTCTTCTATAGAAGAAAAGACCTCCAATGAAGAAGGAGGAGATGTGTACTTGGCTTCTTCAAGCACACATGCAAATCATGAGCCATGGTTGATTAACTCTGGTGCATCTTTTCTTATGAGTCCCCACAGGGAGTGGTTCTGCGAATATGAAAGGTATGATGTAGGTAATGTTTTCTTAGGTAATGATTCGACAACCAAAATAATAGGAAGAGGAAGGGTCAAGTTGAGGCTCATAGATGGAAGGATTAGAAAACTGCTTGGTGTTCTACATATCCCAGGTATGGCCATAAATTTGATTTCTGTAAGCAAAATGGAAGATGCAGGGGTAAAAACAATATTTGAAAAGGGAACTTGCAGGATGGTTCGAGGAGCAATGGTGTTGATGAAGGGATTTCGGTTTGGAAATCTGTATAAAATTCTAGGAAGAACTATTAGTGATGGGTGTAATAGCTCCATTGTTCCTGATATTGGAGTTGAAGAAGAAAGAAATCCTACAGTCTCTGGAGAAAAGGTTATGTTGTGGCATCAAAGACTAGGGCATATCAGAGAGAAGGGTCTTCGACTACTACATGGTAAAGGTATGGTTGAAGGTATGTCTAACTGCTCTCTGGATTTTGATTTCTGTGAACATTGTCTATATGGGAAGCAAAATTGGGTAAGATTCCTTTCTGGTGCAATGAGGGTAGAAGGAATTTTACAGCTAGTTCACAGTGATGTTTTTGGGTCCATTTTTTTCGGAACCGCATTTTTCGGGTCGATATTTTCCGGAACCACATTTTTTGGGACCACATTATATTTAGGTGGTTTTTTGGCACATGGTTTATTTGTAGATGGTTTTCTATTTACGGTTAAGGAATTAGGTTTTTGGACTAATCCAGGTCATTGGGTTAGGGTTTTGGATGCCGCTGGCTCCTATATGTATTTTGTATTGTAAACATTGTAACTCAATGAATGAATATAGAATATGTTGGTTTTCCCGGTTTAGGTTTCCAAGAGAAAAATATCTGTGTAATGTTTGTATTTTCCATTGTATCTTTTTTGTTCTGAATATCTGTTTGCAGTAGATATTGTACAAGGTTAGAATTTACAATTTTTGGCCAATATTGGGGGATATTAGGCCTTTTTTGAGGCCAAATCTTGGGGGGAAGTTGGGAGATGGTTACCAACTTCAGATCTATATAAACTAGGCCTTCTTGAGGGCATGTGAGTACATTCATATCAGGTTTATGTTGAATATTTTCCAAGCCAAATCCATTTTTATGTAGGGAAGCTATTGAGGAGCACACCTTTGTGGGCCATTTTTGGGAGCTCCGCTCATCCGATTTGAGTGTTGTTTACTTTGTTGGGTTCTATAGATCTAGTAAAACAAGACCAAATCCATTTTGTTAACCTTTTGTCACTACTGGGATGTACTTTTAAATATTAAAAAATAAATAAGAAAGCCTCATCGACTGAGACAAAGGCCCAGAGATGTAGGTGAGATTGTCGAACTCCGTTATCACATTGGTGTTTATAGCTTGCTGTTGTTTATGATTTATTTAAGATATGTATATGTTTATGTGTCTATCACTTTTCTTCCTATTTCATTCAAATTCCTAAAAGGTTAATAAACAAATGCATTAATAACTCAACCATTGTCGTGTAAAAGATCTTTTCAGATCAAGTGGTATCAGAGTTAGTTGACGTTGGATTTGAGTTTTGCATGTTAACTAGGGAAAATATACATCGTGGTGAAGGTGAGATTGTTGAAGAGAATCCATTGATTGGATTGAGAAAGAGAGCTTCTCAAAGCAAGAATATGGCATTAGAAGAAGGACTTTATCAAGATGAGAAAGAGTTTCAAAAAAATTTCTTTGCTATGTCGGAGATGATGAAGGTTTTGTATGATGATTACTTGGAATGAAAGAGACCAGTTTTTGGTGAATATTTAAAGGGAAAAAGTGAATAAAGAGAGTATCCTCCTCAAATTCCTTCTTCACCTCCATCTTCACCTCCTTCTCCTTCTTCTTCAAGTTCAAGTTCTAAATCCAATGCAAAGAATGATGTTCATAAACATAAGAACGAAATGACTTTATTAAAACTTGATGTTAAATTCGAATTACCCATGTATGATGGTGAAGTTAATGCAGAGAGACTTGAAAATTAGGTCAAACAGATGGAGGTTTATTGCAGTGTGCAACAGATCAAGGATAAGACAACTCAGATCAAGTTGGCATCACTTATACTTGTAGGAACATCACTCATCTGGTGGCAAAGCAAGATGCAAAATGGCATGTAACAAGTGGGTAATGTATTTCCATTATGGAAAAGTTTTATTTCTTCACTTAAAAATCAATTCTATCCTTTGGGTTATATATAGAAAGCGTTAATTGAATGGAAATCTTTAAAACTAAGAAAAGGACAAACAGTGCAAGAATACACCGATGGCTTTCGTAAAATGGCATTGATGTTAGATATTCCTTTACATACCCAAGAAAATCTTATGAAATATATAGGAGGTTTACCTGCACATATTCGAAACACTGTATTAATGTTTGGACCTACTAATCTTGATGAGGTTTCTGATGGGTGTTCTATATGCACTAAAAACCCTCAATTAAATTGTCAACCCAGGGTAAGTAAACTTAGAGTTGTAGCACTATATGTGCCAAGTCAGAAAGATTAGAGGTAGTATAGTCTAACTAAGGAAATGGGATATTTAAGGGATAATCTACTGAAACAAAGACTATCAATGATCAAACCCTATCAAGAAACTTAAAATATTTACCCTAAGTAACTTTTGAACAATGGATTGATAGATTGTTTAAGAAATCAAATGAAAACCCTAAAATGAAAAAGGTTAACTTAGTCAAACTAATGAGAAAAAGAAAGCCATCTATTTAACTTAATCAATAACAACAATAGACTAATGTAATTAATCTATTCAAATTCAATGAGCAACAACAAGTAAGAAAATAAACAAGAAAGAATCTACCCTATTAAAGAAAGTAAACAAGCAAGCAACTACCCTATTCAAACTAACATATGGAAACTTATTCAACGAGTAAACTAATAAGCAACCAAATAACTAACCTATTGAAACTTCTGCAGCAAGTAAACTAATCAAAATTACTCAACCAGTAACTAATTAAATTAAAAGCAAGTGAACTCTATTCTTAAGATAAACTTCATAATTACTTATAATCTACAAAAGGAAATCTTAATCTATTGAATTGAAAACATCATGACAATATTCAAACATTAATAAACAACTACTCTTTAATCTACAGTAACAAGAAACTCAAATATAATGTTGATGGTTATGTCTTCGGTGTCTTATGATATCATGATGGCATTTAACAATTAATGACAACTCAATAGGGATAAATTCAATATTAACTTCTATAGAAAAGTGAAAGGTATGAATTAGACAATCTAGCGAGAACTTAGCCATTATAGAAGGAATATCAACTACCCTAAAAATCCATGTGATCCTTCAATTTATGCATTAATCATCAACAATATGGAAAACACTATTCTATTTAATTCAATTTCATTCTTATGCTAATGTAAGAAAATTCACACTACTAGAGATTTACAATTAACAACTAAACTCAAAATCAAACTTCGAATTAAAATTGCAATGTAGATCTAGAATGGAAATTGCATGAAATAAACTAAACCAACACCACTATTAACAATTCAAATGACAAATTGAAATACTCTTAAAAACATAATTCAAATCCTATTTCTATTTCAGCATATGACAAGAGAATTAATAAGCAAACTAATTGAGAAAACTAGATAAACAAGCTGAGAACTAAAATCAAAGCTACAACTAATCATCCATCGAAACCTTGCCAAAGAAACCATTATCTCAATACTTTGTTTTAACTTCTAACTATTCTATTTCAACATACACAAATTCTAACTAACATTGAATCATACACCGGGGTTAATTGCTTAAGCTTAAGCTATTTCCTATTTAATTAAAAATACATGGCATATTAGTACTATCCTTCGTAAGAAACCTACAAAAAGGAAATTGAGCAATTAAGCTATGAATAGTAAACATAGCAAGTAAAAATGATAAAAACACATGTACAGGAAAATAAAAGAAATAACAATTACACTACTCGAATTCACAAGCTAACTAACCAAATATGCACCTAGACCACTGGTGCCCCCCCCAAAAGGTCGTGGCTACTCCTCAACAGTGAATCACGAGCTCAAGCAACATAATTTCAACATTTTAAATTAAAAACACAGTTTTACACAAGTTTATGGAAAATGTCTTGAAACAACAAAAACAATGCTAGCTTCACAATTGTGAACTTAACTATCCTTTTTACTCTTTTTTTGACCACTTCTATGGTATTTATAGAGGCTGCAAGTCAATCAATGCTCGTCATAACAACCCAATCCAAGTTGTCATAAGCTCATTAGATAGAGGCCACGAGCATGAGAAAAACCCATGTCATCGATTTTCCCCTCACAGACTGTCGATATAACAACCGCCAACTCTCCCACGGTTTTAGTGCAGGATGGAGTGTCGGACGCAATGCCAGATGGAGTACCAGATGCAGTGTCGGATGGATTACCAGATGAGTTGCTGGATGGAAAAACACCATGCAATTTTTCTGTGTGACACACAGATCGCGCGTTAGCTCCTTGGAATCATTAAATCATGCTAAATTAAACTTGAAACCATCACAAAAATCCAATTATACATACTTGGTATAAGTTATAGCGATTTGATTTAAGAATCCTTCAAAACTTCTTCAAAATAGTAAAATAAACAAATAATACCGAACAAAAATGATCTAATCATCACCATTAATTTAATCAAATCGTAGGTCCCACTGAAAACACCTAATATTTTGCAGGTCCCACTGCAAACAAAAATGAATTGCTCAATTTTTCTAGACTTACTGAGAAGGATTAGCTTTAGAATATTCTCCCTCTTGCCCTGAAGATTTTGTCTTCTGCCTCTTAGGTTGCTTCAATTGTGCCCTGAGGTTACGATTGGTCTTGGTCATTTCATCAACCAATCGTTGAATGGAATTCACCTTTGCTTGAAGTACTGCATTGCAATGGTGAAGATGCTTGTCCAAAGTTTTCCTCTCTTCCAATTGTTGCAGCAGTTGATCATTTTCCTGTTGTAGTTTTTCAGTGGTTGGAGCAAGATTAGATATCTATGAAGAGGGCTTGGATCCCTTGAAATATGTAGAAAGTCTATTAGTTTTAGGATCCGTGGTAGGTATCTGTGAGGTAGGGGTAATATGGGGGTTTATAAGGAGAAGTAGGTTCATATTTTGTCTTTCTATGAGTCTCCAATTCTTCTGCGGATACTTCCCTAAGTCTTTTGTGAGAATTTCAAGATCCAAGGATACTTGGATAGGGTCCAAAGTGGTCGGGGGTTTTTCATAAGGTTTTCCTCTTGTATTTTGGGTACTCTTTTGAAAGGATCCTCTATTAAATCGATTAGATCCTCTCCTATTTGTGGGGACCACAGGGAAATCTCGTTGAATTACCTCTTGTAGCTTTTTAGGTGTAGGATCATTAGATGTTGAAGGCATTGGGGGGTTAGCAATAGGCTTCTTGGTATTTTTTCCTAATGAGGCCGCAGGGGTATCAACAATTTTCTTGGACTTTTGGTTCGGTAAAGGAATAGCTTGAGAAGGAGGGTTTGGAGTTTTTGGAGAATGGGGTTTGGGTGGAGTAACCATCCCTAGATCAAGTGTCTTCTTGCTACTCTTGATTGTAATATGAGGGTTTGCAAATTGGTAAATGAACTCATCCCATGTTTTCCCCTGTTTTTCCAACTCGGATAAGACAAGTAGTTTGATAAAGCCATGGTGAAATAGGCTGTTATGGGGATTGGTTACATTCTTCCTCACTTGGGAAGAAATCTTCTTAAGACTCTTTAAGAAGTAAAAGGGAAAATTCAATGGCTTATTGAATTGAATGTGAGCTAATAATCGAAAGTGACAAGCTTTAAAGATGGAATATCTACTTTCACATGTGATCAGTCTAGTGATGACTATGAGAGAGTTAATTAACTCCTATTTAATCCACTCCTTGGAGGATCCTTTATTTCTAGAGATGTTCTGAAATTCAGGTTTGAAAACCCTGTTATAGGTCTATCGTGGAAACTGGTGGTGTTTAAACCATCTATCCCCAACTCTTGGAATCTTTGTGATCGAGGAATTGGATTCCTCAGAGACCACAAAGGTGAGAGACCTCACGCGCACCATCTTTCCATCAAATCCAAGGGTGAATTGCATAGAGACACCATCATCGTGGCCCTGTAAATGAGGAAAGAATGAACCCCATCCTCTGTGAAGGAACACTTCTTTGCACTATGTGAACTCAAGGATGGCGAAGAGGTCAGCATAGGAGGATGGCTCATACCACTTGGGCATGATGAAAATGTGGAGAAATGGAAATAGGGAGAAATTTGACAGAGGATGGGTGAAATCTGGCCAAGGATGAGCACGATTAAGCAGAGGCTGAGCGTGATTAAGAAGGGGCTGAGCGCAACATAGACATAGGTGAACGAAATGAGACAGAGGCTAAGCATGCTTAGACAGAGGCAAACACAATGAGAAGAGGGTGACCATGAGGAATAAATGGGATAAACAATTGAGTTATTCCTCCATTTTTGAATGCGCCTGGGGTGGAAATGGTTGCATTCATCCATGAATTCATACATATGAGTTTCCATGTGTGAGCATGAGTGTGTCGATTTCAAATTTGAAGGCATGTTTTTGGGAGGCAATTGTGATGATTAAATATTTATATCAATGTCCAGGTATTTGACTTGGACATTTGATCATAAAAATGTCTAAGGATTACATCATTTAATCTTAATCGCCATGAACTAATTCAAATAAATGCAATTGATTTCTGGTTACCTGAAATCATGGATAGTTACTGGTGTATTCTTTCATATGGCACATTGTTTGAAACCTCATATGGTATTTGAAATTTCACCTCATACGACACTCCATATGGCACTCCATACAACATTCCATATGGTAGTCCATATGGTACCTCTGTGAGAAATGCAATTTTATTCCTCCTGTAATGGATAGGCTGTAGTCTTAGAATGATTTTGACAGTCACAATGAATAGGAGTAGATGCAGAGTGTTAGGACCACGCTATGCACCTTTTTTCCTATACCTTTTGACATTATTTTACCTTTCATCACTAGTATTTAGACTCACATTATCACCTCACCTGATCATTCCAAGGTATACAACGTCCTTTCTCATGATTATATGCTTAATTTGTTTTGCATAACACTTTACATTACTTTTGGTCTTAACCATTGATTAGAAGTACATAAGTGTCTATATCTGCAGAACAGTAT
>JASDQU010224851.1:0-17530 GCA_032191745.1 Picea mariana | reverse complement strand
TTGACTATCAGTTGTTTGTTTGTTAGAGCATTTATATTTTTAGGGTGTGCTTTGTGTTTAATTATGTCTAGTTGGACTTAGTTTGATTTTTATTTCATTCAAACACATATTTTATAATGGATGACCCACCTACTCATCGCTCTCGCAAATAGTGAAGGTTTCCTCCTTAGATAGAGGAATCATTGGCCATCAAGCAGTGACTATCCACATTGGATGACACACACACAGTTGTAGAATCCCATTCGTCAAATTCAAAGGAGGTTGAAAACTTGGAGATTAAAGTCATCAATGAAAATCTTCCAATTCATATCAATCCCCCTTCAATTGAGCCTTTATACCTTTTGATAATCAATATGGGTGAACCTCCTTTAGGTGATCATTTTACCTTTTTACAAAGTTCACATATGATGTACGTTGTTAGTGGATCATACAGTGTTGGAGGAACTATTCTTTCTTCCCCTAATGTGTCAAGAGGAGTCACCTTTTGCACCTCCATACCACCAATTACTGGGATATTCACTCTCATTTCTATGCCTCAGACATTGAGTAACCCTATTTGGGCGACTCATCTGGTCCAAAAATATACTACTCCTTTGGGTATGCCTATCTTTAGCATGCCCACTTTGACTACATTATTTCCTACATCTAAATTTCATATTCAATGGATTGAAAACCCTTAGTTACAATATTGGTAGTGGATTCCCACATATTTCTAGTATACCTATAGGTAGTGTGGAAACACGTAACGTAAGTTGTCCTATGGGTTGTAATTTTCATCATGGGGTTGGCCTTGTAACCAATGATACCATTGGTCCTAGGGAAAATGGGGTGGGTGGATCTATGATTTCCATTAGGCCAAACTTCCCATCTTGAATTCACCATAATACATTTTCCAACACTCGATTTCCATTCTTGGCTACCTTGAGCTTACTGAACTTATCTTGTATGATGAACGACCCCATATAACATCATCCATCATGGCTAGTTATACCTACTAAATTTCCATTAGAAATACCAAGTTTGACGAGAAGTCCAAAGAATATCCTTCTACTCATGTCGTGAATTTCCAATTATGTTATCTATAAACTGTCATGGATATTCCATAGGAACAGTTCATCACAACATATCTGATAAATAAAACTGAAATCTATAATATGAAGGTTAAATTCATTTAGATTCGAAAATTTTTAGTTATTATTTTCTGCTTATGCATGAAATAGATAAAATGTGAAAAATAGAGAATAGTAAAATACATTCACACACCATCCACAAAATAACACACATGTTTTCTCTAGAAAATCCTTATGGGAGAAAACCTAGCTAGAAGGTGACTTTTCTATGCTCTCTTTTCTCTAGTAATGAAATAATGCAAGTACAAAGAAGATGACACTCTTTATGGAGTCACCCAAGACTTGTGGCATGTTAGGATGCTATAGAAAATTAACCCACTCTATTATGATCTTTAATTTTCCTACTCCCAGTTGTTATGCTCTGCTATGGAACAAAATATAATAGCATCAAATGGAACCCCTTCTCCTCCTAGCAGCCTGGTATTTAACATAGCCCGATAGCCATCTAAGGGTAGGGTTTTGATTTCCTCAACCCTCAATTGTGATAAGGTTTAAGACCTTCTAGAATCTGATTGAAATTACATGTGTCTAACCCCATATGCATGAGTAATGGGGGATGACACGACGTCCTCTTGTACTGTGGTGATCAACAGGCTAGGTCAACTTGTGGGAGGAATAACTTTCACATACAGACTTTGATTAGGGAGATTATCACATCGTTGGAAAGATCTCAGTAGGTATACAAATTTTAGGACCTTCTAACCATTTTTTCACCAAAAAATGGCATTGTATGCCTCAAAATGGCTCCAAAATGTTTCGAACCTCAATTTTCCAAGCTAGGACTTGCCATTAAAATGACCATGCAAGATGATTCCTCCAATTTTTTCCACTTCGAAAGCATCAAGATAGATGAAAAATAATATAATGACGCAATATTGATCATTATGGGTGTTCATACAACTTCTTGGTGGAAAATAGTGTTAGATTTCACCCTAACTGAGATCACCACTAAGTGGTACATTGAGCTGCAAAGCACTTCATTTCATTATCTTTCATCTTTAGAGAAGGCCTTATTAACCCATTTTCAACTTCCTATCCATTATGAAACCATAAAAAAACTATTGACATCATTACATTAGAGTACCACCACTCATTCTTTCAATCATATACATGAATGGAGGCGATGGTGTAGGTTGATTAAAGCCAAAATCCTAGAAAAATTCCTAGTATATTGGTATGTTAATTATTTTTTTCCCAATATTGATAAATATGTCTCAATGCTAGGATCCCTAACCAAAGAGAAATTTATGTTATGTGCTCAATAACCAGATATTCCATATTCCACAAGATTTTCATCGAAGATCATCCTACTCATAAGTGTCCTCAAATGGATGAGATTCAATGATACCTAGCTCATCGGGGAGCCCAACACATATTAACAAATACTTTTCCTCATAGTGGGAGAAAATGGTTGCAATGAATATTGCACCTCCACAATGGGGTACACAAGGAAATCTCGTGCCAGGGGGCAATACCACAATTGCAATAATTACATGTGTGAACATGATGTTCATATACACACAAGAGCTTGCAGTTATGATAATTATGAGAGTGGTCCTACTGATAAGGATTTTTCTCATCCTAACCAGGTGACTCTCTATATATAGAGAATAAATCCATTAATATAGTACTTCACCCCCTACAAAGGTTTCTTACAAAGGTTTACACATAACCCAAATGCCTATGTTGCTCACAATTACAGTATTATTGAAGATCTAGCTCAAGCACTGTGTGATATGTCTTCCCTTGAGGTCCTTCAGAGCTATCCGATGTAGTACAAAGCATTGTTAACCACAATATGTGAAGTGGTCCCTTAGACACTCATCTTATTACATTTTACCTTGATTGAGCTAGTCCTAGGCTTCCCCACTAGATTTCTTTCCATATCCAAGTATCTTCGTGTGACACAAACATCTTTTGGTGAGTTTTTAATGAAGGATCCTCTACCTATTTTATGCCAATGTCTTGTTGGAGAGTCTTGGCCACCCACCATTTCCAACTAGCTCAAAATAATTTTCTGGCAATTTTGACAATTTACTATTTTTAGCAGTTTTAAACTTCTCGGGCATGTTTGAGGGCCTAAACGATGTTTTTTCACGATTGGGAACCTCAATTATAGCCAAAAGTTTTACTTGAGCCCCCTAAATGAATCTCTTCGTCAATACCTTTCCAACAAGCTATCGTTCACCCTAAACAAAGCTCATATGCCAAAGTTACGACCCCGAGAAGTTAATGTACTAACTTACCCGAACGGGGCCCACATGACTTTTGGCACTTCATCTCCTAGGTTAGGGTTTTGGATGTCTAGGGTTTTGGAATTCATATTTATTTTAAAAATTCTTTCAGAGCCTCATTGTACTCATATTCTTGCGAATGAGCATAGTCGTTGCATCTCCTCTCAGATATAAGTTGCCACCATTCTAACAAGCTTGTTTTTAGTCAGCATTTTACAGTTTTCAACATATTTCTTATTTTATAGAAGTCAAGTTTTATTATATCTCTATTATTGTTCATTTTTCCTCTGTGTTAACATTATAAATCTATGGTTTCATTTCATTCCGCTCATAAATCTGGATCAGTGGTATCAGAGAAGTCTGCTTCTTGTCGTTTTTTAATGAATGTCCCTCACGCGGTCATGGTATAGAGAGTTGGGTCTCGAGCTTGTTTCTATTGAGGACAAATACTCTCGCACGCCCAAGAAATCTCCCATGGAAGGCGAAAATAAAGGCGACAAGATAGGATATCCTTTCAAAAAAATTCTCGAGGAAGCCCTTAAGTGACAGAGGAATGAAATGATGGACAACTTCGTACAAATCCTTCGACGGCTGCCGACAAGCAACACATTTACCTCAAGCTGAAGTGCCACCCCCTTCAAGGTATAGATCAATTTTGATATTCATATATTTGAAGATCAAATAGATGCAGATGTCATAAATAAATGGTTAAACCTTCTAGAAGGGTATTTTTTTGTCCACGACTTTTCTGATAGAGAAAATATTATGTTTGCGCTCCTCAAGGCCGTCCCCCATGTCAAAGATCGGTGGGAGACTTTTTGTGAGAAAAATGAAACAGAAGGATCCACATTATTTGAAGTTGCACCCACTTGGGATTCCTTCATGGATGCTATTAAGGACAATACTACCATGTTGGAAGTTATGACGACTTGTATACAAGATGGACCACACTACAACAAGAAAGAGACCAAACAGTCCCATAGTTCACCAATTTCTTCCATTCCTTGGCACCCAGATGGGTATCAAATATTCTAAGCGACATCTGGGGATCAAGTACCACAACGGTCTACATAGATACATCCAGAAAAAAATGGAGTTTTTGGACATCTCGTCCTTGGGTGCGGCCTATCGATATACCGTCAAAATCGAGCATAAGCTTAAACAAAAGACATGACAGTTTGGGTCTGGGAAAACCTCATAGTAGAAGTAGGGAAAGGGCAGCCCTGACCCATAGAACAAATGGCAGAGAAAATATGGGAAACCTCATGACAACCAGTCCAAGATGCAAGAAAAGAACGACAATGGGAAGATGCATAAATATAACAGGAAGTGGTGCGACTTCCATAAGAGCCCCTGACATAACATTGTTGATTGCTTCTCAAAGAAGTCATTAGTGGCTGAAGTAAAAGCCTCTGAATCAGATGCGGGTTCTGAATCTGAGTCAGAACCAAAGAAGGGGAGACAAATCATTGATGCGGAACCTAGTGCCACCATTTCTACCACCAAGATCCATCCTGGTGAACCTGATGAGCCAGCGGAAGGTGAGCGCCTCTTTCATTCACAGATGTGGGTGAAAGGCACTCCACTGCACTTCATCATTGATATCGGTATCTAGAAGAACCTCATCTCAGTATAGGTCATCAAGTGGCTAGCCCTGTCAATAACGCTGCACCCACATCCCTACACTATCGGATGGCTCCGTCAAGGAAGCAATATTTGCATCAGTCGACAGTGTCGTATGTTGTACGACATCAAGCCATTCAAAGATGAGGTATTGTGTGATGTTTCTCCCCTTGAAGTTTTTGATGTTCTTTTGGGACAAACTTATTTATGGAAACGTCATGTTGTATTTAGTTTAGGACCTACAGTGTTATTATTACTTTGAACATGAAATAGTACAGGATACCCGAGGTAATCCCACCTAGTTCTATTTCATTGATCTCTGCCAATCAATGCAGGAAGGTCATTTCTCAGTCTGGGATGTTTGTCTTCTTTGTGATTCTCTCTAAGAGCGAGCAAAAGTTTGCAGCCACATCCATGGCCTTTGTGACCAAACTCTCCATGAAACAAAAGCAAGTGGATAAGTTTGTGGAAGAATACAAATACATATTCTCATCACCTACTGGAGTACCTATGCATTTTCAAGTCAAGCATCCCATTGATTTGACCCCCGACGCACTGCTACCAAATGGGCCAGTCTATCGTTGCTCTCTGCTAGAAAATGAGGAGATCAAGTGTCAGATCTAAGAAATACTCCACAAGAGGGACATCCAACCCAACTCATCACCTTGTGAAATCTCAATCGTGTTGGTGTAGAAGAAAGACGAGACTTGGCGACTCTACATTGGTTACCGCTCCCTAAAAAAAATCACAGTCAGGAACCAGTACATGATTCCTCGAATCGACGATCTCCTTGATCAACTAAAGGGGGAAAAATACTTCAGTAAGATTGATCTAAAGTATGGATACCATCATGTCCCAATAGAATAGATAGATGTATGGAAAATTTCCTTCAATTCAAAATAAGTTCTTTTTTAATAGTTGTTCATGCCCTTTGGTTTACTGGTTCGCAGCGAAACCAATGAATGTCCCGGTCACCCCTAATGTGATGGGAGCGCGCACGTAACATGATCAGAACTTCGATGATAAGGAATAGAATATCTAGGGCAGGGAAAAGCTTCAAAGACAGTTTTTCTTCGTGTTCATCGGTCATTCCATTCTCAAAATCATTGAAGGAAGAGGCTTGACGAATGCCCCAACAACTTTCATGAGGCTGGTGGATGATATCCTGCATCCTTTCACTAATTATTTTGTGGTGGTGTATCTAGATGAAATGCTCATCTATAGTAATACTTGGGAAGAACACTTGCAGCATATTCAACAGGTTTTTCACACTTTACGACAACAAAAGCTATATGCCAACTTGGAAAAATGCTTCTTCGTCATGGACAGGGTCCAGTACCTAGGATACATTGTTGATTGGAATGGTGTGCATGTTGATCCATCCAAGATCCAAGTCATTCATTATTGGCCAGCCCCAACCTTTCCAATGAGCTATCGTGCACCCTAAACAGAGATCGCATGCAAAAGTTACGACCCCAAGAAGTTAATGTACTAACTTACCCCAACGGGGCGGGCCTACACGGCTTTTGGCGCTTCATATCCTAGGGTTAGGTTTTTGGATATCTAGGGTTTTGGAATTCATATTTATTGTAAAAATTCCTTTAGAGCCTCATTGTACTCATATTCTTGTGAATAAGCATAGTCGTCACATCTCTTATCAGAGATAAGCTTCCACCATTCTAGCAAGCTTGTTTTCAGTCCGCATTTTACAGTTTTCAACATATTTCTTATTTAATAGAAGTCACGTTTATTGTATCTTTGTTATTGTTCACTATGTCTATGTGTTAACATTATAAATATGTGTTTTCATTTCTTTCCACTCATAAATACGAATCAATGATGGAAATTGTGTCCTTGGTATTTAGATTCCTCATCTTTCCTCATCAGGGAAAAGTGGTTACTATATATAAACTTGATTACTACATGCCTAATTCTAGAGCCAACATTGGAATGAATATTCCATCCAACTATGATTCTAAGACTTCTTTTGATAACATCGTTGTTGGGATCTTGAAATATTCATTTCTAATGGGTACATTCACCCTCCCTCCATTGGTTGGTTATGTTAACTTGTTTCCTATTTGTATTATTTTGTAGAGCATTATGGAATAACAAGGTTTTTCCTCAATGTCTATTTCTATTGAAGATATTGTGATTCAACACTTGATATCTTCTCACACATTGGTCCTCAATCAGGACCCTTAGGTAGTGCCTCATCTACTAGATATTGAATTTTTAGGGTCAAGTATGTTGTTAAGTGTGGTTGAGATTTCCCAATCATACTATAAAATCACCTACATGGAAGATGATTATAATCTCTATCATTATATTGAATATGATAAATTCACTTCACCCACCTGGGCCTTGAACCCTCCTAATTCACATGATTTCTTGGATGTTGATATGCCTTCTAATGAGGCTATCCTTGAAGACATGATTGAGTCTAAAATATAGTGGGAATACATGCATCATATATCATTTTTCCTCCATCAATTGGAGAATTTAGAGGTTGGCATGCAAAACTTGGTCTCACCTGGTGATATCAAGTGGTAACAACACACCATTCTAACATGTGACGTGTATGCAAAAGGGAAATTGATGAATATTTCAAACACAATTCCCATCAATATCTCAATAAGTCTAGGTGTCATTGAAAACATATTGATTGGTGCAGATTGATCTCCTAACAAAATTGAACTATTTTAAATATTTTCATGATTATTTCACTTAAACCAAATGGAAATGCTAGGAATTAATCCTTGGATCGTCAAACATGAAATCAAAACATGCAATGGTTCTAAGTCTGTTTACTAGAAGCTACAACTGATCAACCCAAAGAAGGAAACGTCCATCAAGGCAGAGGTAGAAAAATTGTTGTGCACTAGCTTCATTTACCTAGATCCTTTGATTGAATGGGATTATAATCCCATTTTAGTTTCTAAGAAACAAGATAACATCCAAGTCTGTAATGATTTTAGGGATATTAATAAAGCTTACCCAAGGGATAATGATCCTACCCCATTCATTGATATGATCATCAATGAATGTGCTGGCAGTGAAATATTTTTCTTCATGGATGGTTTCTCTAGCTATAATCAAATTTATATAAAGAAGGAAGACCAACATAAAACAACATTTGTTTGTCATGTTGACGTGTCCAAATGGTTTATCAAGAAGGTAAGGGAGAACACCTGATGGCATGTCCCAATTAGACATACTCTCATTTGGTGTAGTGTTTTCGATGAGTATGTGAGCCTTGTTGACGCACAAAAGCGCAACATAAAATTTCTTCCTGCAAATGGGTTGTAATGCATCATTACTTATATATATATTTTAAATAATACTAGATAGGTGGGACCACTTTAGAAAAATAATGAGAGAAAGCGCTCCTCTTATTGCACTCATGATTACTTTACGAGAAATATTTCACAGTTTGAGAATAAGGAGGGAGATCCTAACTTGTTTCATATGTGCAATTACTGGATGTTGGGTGTGTTAGCAAATTGATTTTAAAATGGACAAAGTGTTTATTTTATTAGACATTTTAGTTTACTCTTGCTACACCTAGACTTTGATATATTACTCCAACTCTAAGTATAAGCCACATGCAACTTATGGTATACTTGTTATATTTTTGGACGATGAATATTATAGGGAATATTTTGGTGTTAAGTGTTAAATGGGCATATTATTGCTATGAAATTCATGTGGGAGGCTAATTCGACTTTGAGTTTGGAAATGGTATGTTATGTTTTATGGCTATTGGATATATGATGGTCGATATTATATGTTTGGAACAAGGTTTTTGGAGGTTGGGTGCGGTCCATATTTGGTGGTGGTTGATGGAATTTAATGAAAATGATGTAAAGCGACGTGCATTTACTGCACGTCGTTCTTACCCTACCTCGAAGCCACCACCTTCACTATTCTCCTCACTTTCGTTTTTGTTGCTCTAGTTAGTAGCTCCTCAATTGTGCTCGACCTTTGGTGAAAAAATAGTTGTGCTCTTAGATTTTTGGCATTCTTCTTACATGTATGTTAGCTCTTATCTCTCCATTCATGGATTGTTAGCTCTGCTCCAGATGAAATCAATTTGTTGGCTCTTAAGTTTGCATGCGTAATGTGTTTGTTTTTCAAAGTTTACAATGGATTTTTTGTGGGTATTATGGCCATGTAACTCACATTTCGTTTTTGGTTTCTTCCTGTTGGCATTTAAATGTTTCAAACTGGAAATATTGTTCGGAATTTTATTTTGTTTGAAGTATATGGTTGTATGCACTCGGAGAAAAGGTAGTATTTTGTAATATGGTTGTTGGAAAATGTTTGAGGATGAATATGTTCAGTTTCACTCATTTATTGTCATAAAATTTTAAAGAGTTTCCTCTGTAAAAGGGAACAATCGGGTTTTGTGAGTACTGTGTAGTATCGTCACCTCATGCCCAGACCCTGGAATATATGCAGTCTTATTATTAACACAGATTGTAAAGTTATGGGTGGCCTGTGTGTTTTATCTTGCTATTATTTTGATTGGAAGGAATTGGTTTTGCTTTGCTTGCAACCCATATTTCAAACCTTATGCCCATATTCCTACTCCATGCCTTGTTTCCCCTTCCAATGTGTGGGCAAGTGAATAAAAGAAAACCCAGATTCAAAATTTTGTTTAATTGTTTTGATCCAACGGTGGGAAATATTGATTTCACCCATAAAATCGTGGGTCATTTGTTATTTATATATGAGGGAATTTGGCCGATTTTGAGTTTAGTATGAATTCTATGGAAACAATGCCCACCAAGTTCGCACGAGGATTCGAACCTGATTTGTTTTGCAACTTTTATTTGAGGTTGTGATGTAAATTTTATATAACGAAAGGTCGATGATTTGAGGCATTCTGTTATGATTATGACTAAGTAAAATTGTTTTGTAAATAGTCTCCTACATAATGTTATGTTAGTTTAAAAGAGATATTTATGGTTTTAAAAAGGGAAATGAAACTTGCAAGTTTGATAATCGTATAAATTTCCTTTGAGTTTTATATTGAGCAGTTTAAAAGGATTATTTCCATGTTATGGATTCTGTGTGTTGAAGTTTAAAATATTGTTATGGTACAAACAAAATTTGGTGGGAGTTTTGGAAATAAATGGCCATGTTAAACAGTGGATATTCAAATGATTTTTGTTGAATGATGGAAATGTTGATTTTAAAGTCAATGAATGTTATTTCTTGTAACATAACATTAATCACTATGATTCATGTTCATTGTCTCATTTTTCGCTCATTATATTCCCACCACCTTCCCAGATAGATTTAATTTATCCTTTGTTTTGTTATTATGAATTTCATTCAAAAGGATTGGATGATGACTTGTGTTGGAAATTTTGATATGGAGACATTGTTTTTATAAGGAAAAGAGCCATGCATTTTGCTTGAACAATATTCATTTGTTGGTTCCCGTCCATGCTACCATTTTTCATTCATTATTAAGCCCCTCATCTTCCCAATGATCTTATCATTTCCCATTCAAATTGAAATTGATTATTGAATTCGAAATGTGGTGAGTTATATCAATGGATGAATTGCATATGCTTCTTTTGTGAATGATATAACCAACATCTTAATTTTATTTAGGTAGAGTATTAGTAAATGCATTTTTAAAATTTTTCATATTCTGATTGGAGTATTGCTTCAGGATGAGTTTCTTTAGTAGGGGTGGCAATGGCAGAGGTGGAAACAAAGGTAGAGTAAATAATTTGCAAAGAGGCCATAGAAGGCCATGATTTTTAATACATTTTGACATTGATCTGCAAGAACTTAATCAAATTTTCCAAGCTGGGTTTTTCAATCTAGTTGGTGAAGGAATTCTACAACCGAGATCTAAGAGGCCTCCTTTAGAGCCACATCAAAATTTTTCTAGTATTTGTGTCCCCCCCTCATGTTTCTATGCAGCTAGAGCTACCTGCCAATGATGGATGGAAAGAGATTGTCCATCAACCTATTGAACATCACCATGGTTGGCCTACAATATCATTTCCATTTCCCCCTCCTCTATCTCCATTCAACCCAAATTCCCAAGATGATCGTGTTGCCTTGCTAGTACAGTCCTCTCATGCAAGCAAGAGACTAAAAACTGTCATCCCCAAGCCAGAATTAGATAAATGAAAAGGGGTGGTTAATCCCTCTAAATATTCCAAAGACTCCTCTGAATCAGTGTCCTCTCATCTCCACCTCAAATATGGTTTCTCCCATGTCATCATTAAAATCCACTCACAAGGTTCCAATCAATTGAAGGTTGTTGCACAGGAAAAATCAGAAAAAGGATCAAAATAAAACAATAGTGAAAAGAGACAAAACGCCTCTCACAACAAATATGGGTTTTAATGCTTTTTAATGTTATTCTTTTTTTGAGGACATTTTATTGGTATGATGACAAAATCTTTTGGACAACAAAGACACATTTAGACATAATGTTTTGGACAGCATGGATATGATTCTATTTTTGGCTATAGTCATGTTTTATTTTGATACTAAAATATTTGACTATTTATATGAGGATGGGAGTTACAAGGTGAATATTCGAGTTAATTTTTGGGGTGTTATATTTCATATTTTGATGATCATTAAAAAATGAAAATTGGAGTGACAAGGGGTCCCACCTATTTAGTTTTTATTTAAATCGACACTTATTTATGCATTATTATTTATTTGTATCAAATTATTAGTTAAGCTAATTAAGCTTAACCTAATAAAGGTAGTTGAACTACCATAACTTATTGGGAAATAATAAAAGCTTGATCAAAAGAAGAGACAAAGGGAGAGAGAACATAACAGGAACTTCTGATATAAGGTCTTCTCTATACTTGTGAGATAATTCTTTTCTTCATTCATTCTGATTTTACTAGAAAGATAAACCATCTTGATGACAACAGGGTCTTATTGAAGGAAACATGATTCAAAACATAATCATATCTTTCAACAAGATGTTTCTAAAGGTGTATGATCTATCTTTGGTAGTCTATGTGTTCTTGTTTGTTTATGGACTAGGTTTCATGACTGATAAAAAATATTTTTTAGAGTCAAGCGACAAATTTTTTATGGCAAGTTGATCTAGATATTTAGCTTCAGTTTTTATTTTGTTGTCAGAGTCTTCTTGTATGGTTCCCATCGGAGACTTGTAAATATGACTTTGGTCCCCACCCTCGCAGGGGTTTGTAAAGAGAATTATGCTTTGTATCTCAGAATGAAGTTAATATAAAAATCATATTTCTGATTTCATTCTCACATGTGTATCTTAATGATATTTTCATATTTTGTTTTTAATCTTGTCTCTTATCTATGTACACACTTATGTATATTTTTTCTTTCTTTCTTTTGCATAGTTGCATATAATATATAAAATTATCCTTGATCCCTCGTACATATTATCTGTGGATTAAGTGATTGTTTTGAATTTAAGGATATAAACTACGGGTAACATTCCCAACTATCTTGCCTTTGCCTAGCAAGATTTGAAAATTTTTGAGTAAGGTTCTTCGTACCTTTTCCTCAACATTTATTTGACGACCATACTGGGGAGATCTTTCCATATCTCTCTATTTGATTGTATAACGATTGTATTTTATTTTCTTGTTTTGTCTGATTATTCTTTGACTGGTGTTTCCATGACAATACCGGTTGTGAGACAATTTTATATTGGAAACGGTATTGATGACCATACTCACATTTCCCTGAATTTATTCAACACTATTTTAGAAACTTCTAGTACTCGTGTTGAACTCGAACACTCTTGGGAAGTAATTAAAAGGGACATAAATATCCGTGAACAATGGGAAGCCCGGAAAAGGAAGCCCATAAATAAACAATAAGCTTTCCTCTTACCTATTTAATATTTTATTTCATGTCCTTTAATTCTTGTATTTATCGAAGAAGAAGAGGATTGTCCCCTGAACTTACCCCTATTTTTGAAATAAGAAATAAAATTGTCTTATCAACACAAAAAAGTGCTCTTAGGCGAGCTCTATCTGATTATGCCAATTCATCTTCATCACCCATACCTATCACCTTCAACATGATGTCTTTGGGTAGTGGTAGTGGTACTGGAGTTTCTTCCTCCTCGCAACTTTCTTCTTCATTCGTGATTGGAAGTATATATAGTCATCAAGTTCCTATTCAATCTACTACCAATCTTGATAAGGTCATTAATAATTATGGACTTTTTCAATTTGAGGAAGATGCTACAACCACCTACTGGCACATGTTTTCTCCCTTGAATCTCACACCAGCCACCCAACCATTATCGAAATTCAAGGATCATTTACCTAGGTTTTTAGGAAATGGTATTGTTACCACAATTGAACACCTAGTAGCATTATAATGCTTGTCATAACATAGGGGCTAATGATAACGACACTTGCATGTGTCTATTTGTCAATTCTCTTGAAGAGAAAGCTGCAACAAATGTTTTTTACCTCCCTCCCAAAATCCTTTCATTTTGGGAAGAACTGGTTTATTGATTCAAATCCACCTATGGATAGCCCAAGACTCCAGTTGATCAGTTAAGGGAATGCAACAAGATTTCCTATAAGGATGGTGAAACCATTAAATATTTTAACCTTCATTTCACCAAGATATATAATCAAATCTCTGAAATAATATGCCCTCAAAATAAAGTTGCGTTCATGCATTATTATAATGTTTTACTTTCTCCTTATCGTCATAGACTTGAAGAAAATGCTATCGAAAATCTCGGTTCCACCCTTCAGGATTTCCTAGAATATGAAGAGAAACTTGACAGAATGGGTCTTCCTAAGGGAGACTTGTTCAAGAAAACATATATGTCTTCCATCATACAACTCATGCAAGACATGAATAATAGGACGATAGCCTACGAATGAAAATGAATTTCTTCTTCCTCTTCCCTCGTGGCTTCTTCTTCTTCCCTGGCGCCTTTTAGAAACACTAATGAAAACACTTTTCAACCAAATACCATAATGATATGGATTATTTTCGGAACGAAATGAAAGCTGAGAAATTACAATAAAATACTCATGGAAATTGCCAGAAACAGAGAAATATAACAATATTTGATTTCTATTAATGAAAGAATTGTAAAGAGACTATAAAAATATAGATTGCAAGACTCGCTAGAATGGTGGCAGCTTTATCTCTAAGAAGAGATGTGACGGCTACACTCATTCACAATAAGATGATTACAATGAGGCTTTGAAAGCATTTTTATGATAAACATGAATGCCAAAACCCTAGACATCCAAAAACCTAACCCGAGGAGATAAAACACAAAAAGTCATGTGGGCCCCTTTTGGGTAAGTTAGTACATTAACTTCCCGGGGTCATAACTTTTGCATACCATCTTCGTTTTAGGCGTGTGATAGCTCGTTGGAAAGGTATTTTCGAGAAATACACATTATACCATCAAACTTTCACTCTATCTACAATTTCACGATGGCACGCCAAAAAAACATTGTTTAGGGCCCCAAAATGGCTCTAGAAGTACAACAAGATGTGTTGATATGAAAAATTCCAAAATAAGCCAGTTGGATTAGGTGGGAGGCCACCAGTCTCCACCTGGAAGATGTATAGGGCTTCAAACATCCCCAAAAGTGTAGAGCCCACAACTACACAGAAGTACATAAGAACGTGTTGAATTAAAAACTGACAAGAGGAGTTGGTTGGAATAGGTGGGTGGTCACCAATATCCATCTGGATCAGTCCTCCTCCCTTAGGAAGCAATGGTCTCCATTGCATTGAGTTCCCAGGGAAGAGGGAAAAGTGTTTTCTGAATCTGAATCTTGGTGAGTTGCATGCCTTGTTGGAGAAGTTGTGTTGCTTGTACTATGGAACACTGTCACAAACTTGTTGCTGGCGGGGTTGAATCTGTTCCACCAACCTATTGTCTCTGTATTTGACGGGGCATTGTGTAGGCATCATTGTAGGTGAAGAAACAATATATTCTTTCTCTTCGACAATCTGTTTTTGTTGGATAGAAGGTGTTGAGGCTGCAGTGGTTGTAGTGGTATTTTTGCATCCTTTGAATAGACTGTGAAGAGGATGAATTTTGCAGTATGAGATATTACCTTGCGGCATTGTTTTGGTGGAGCAATAGTCAGAACTACCTTTGGTATCTTATAGATCTGACCGCCCATAGTAATAATGACACTATGGGGTCTAGATTCATAGACATCATTACGTTTCCACATATATGGTTGGCCCAAAACAACATCACACATTACCTCATCCTTGAAGGGATGGATGCCATAGGACATGCGACACTGTTGTATGACACAAAGATCTTATCCCTGCTGAAGCCACCCGATGTTGTATGGTTGCGGGTGTGGTGTTGTCGACAACCGCAACTGTTTGATGACCTTAACTGAGATGAGGTTCTTATGGTTGTTGTTATCAACAATGAAATGCAACAAGGTCCCTTTCACCCACATCTATGAATGGAAGAGGCACTCCCCCTTTTTAGGATCTACTGGTTCTTCTGGTTGAATTGTTGTGGTCATGACAGTAGCAGTGGGGACTGCATCGATGATCTGTCTGGTTTCAATATTTTATGGATTAGATTCTGAATCAAGGTTCGGCTCCGTGTCTTTGACCTCAGCCACCAATGACTGTTTCAAGCGACATTCATCGGTGTTTTGTCAGGGGATTTTGTGGAAGTCACACCACTTCCCAGTGTCATTCTTCATCTTTCCTTTACCCTTATTTTCATGTGTCTTGGATTGGTTGTCTAGAGGTTGTTGGTTAGGGTCGTCTTTACCATGCTTTGGTTGTTGTAGATTTGCAGACCCAAATTCCCATTTGTTCTGGTGCCTAAATTTCTGCTCGATTTTGACAACATATCGATAAGAAACTCCCAATGATGAGATGTTTAGGAAATCCATTTTGATTTGGATGTACCTATGCAGAGCCCCACAATATTTCAGAACGAGATGCTACTCAGAGTCTTTGATACCGAACTTTGTGCGTAAGGTATGGAAAGTAATTGTGAAATACGACAAGGTTTGGCTCTTCTCTTGCCACCATCATGAGAGCCTTGAGGAGTGCGAAGGTGATATTTTCCCCGTAGGAAAAATTTTGAACAGAGAAATAACCTTCTAATAGATTTGACCATTTTTCTAGGGCATATGCATCTATTTGACCTTCAAATATGGGAATATCAAAATGAACTTGTATCTTGAAGGGAGAGGTTCCTCCAAAATGGTTGCTTAATGAAGATGCACTTATTGCTATCGACATGCATTGAAGGATGTGTGAAAAAATCTCCATCATTTCGTCCCTCTGTTGTGCGAGAGCTTGCTCATGCAACATGTTAATAGAATCTTATGCTCTGTTGTTTTTCTTTTCTGCTACCATCGAGGGTTTCCTGGGTGTGTGAGATTGATTGTCTTCAAGAGAGACAAGCTCGAGACCCAACTGGCTATACTCAGACCACATCTGGGACATGCACTAAAAAACAATCAAGAGCATCCTGCTCTGATTGTAAGTTTTAAACCTGGGAAGTAAATCAATGCATATAGATTCTTAAGCAAGACATAAATTAATCAATGGCTCATACACAGAGTACACATAGATTTTATACTGGAAACCCTCAACCGGGAAAACCTTTCTTATATTCATTATATTGATTTTTTACCATTCACCATAAAATATATACAATGTTTTTAGGTATTTCGTAGATACCAAAACCCTAATCCCTTATTCTAGGATTAATTTACAAAACCGCTAAAAATAGCAAAATCTGACAATCGTCAGACACAGGAATCGTCAGATGCAGTTGTCATATCTGACACGCCCACACACACACATGCAAAGAATATAACACATACCCAACACTGATACCACTGATCCAAATTATTTTTGGAAGGAAATGAAACCAAAGAAATTAAAATGAAATACTCATGAAAATTGCCAGAAACAGAGAAATACAACAATAATTGATTTCTATTAATGAAAGAATTGTAAAGAGAGTGTAAAAATATAGAGAGAAAGACTCCCTAGAATGGTGGCAGCTTTATCTATGAGAAGAGATGTGACGACTACGCTCATTCACAAGAAGATGATTACAATGAGGCTCTGAAATCCTTTTTTATGATAAACATGAATGCCAAAACCCTAGACATCCAAAAACCTAACCCTAGGAGATAAAACGCCAAAAATCATGTGGGCCCCATTTGGGTAAGTTAGTACATTAACTTCCTAGGGTCATAGCGTTTGCATACGATCCATGTTTTAGATGCATGATAGCCCATTGGAAAGGTCTTTTCGAGAGATATGTATTATGTCATCAAAATTTGACTCTATCTATAGTTTGATTGTGGCACACCAAAAAACATTGTTTAGGGCCCCAAAATGACTCTGGAAGTACATAAAGATGTGCTGACATGAAAACTTCCAAAATAAGCCAGTTGGATTAGGTGGGCGGCCACCAGTCTCCACCTGGAAGATGTGTAGGGTTTTCAAAAGTCCCAAAAGTGTAGAACCCACAATTACAAAGAAGTACAAAAGAACGTGCTGAACTAAAAA
>JASDQU010224847.1:0-17531 GCA_032191745.1 Picea mariana | reverse complement strand
TACCCTTATGCCCAGAAGAGTGAAATTGAGTGCATGGTTGAAGAAATGTTAGAGGCTAGCATTATTAGATCTAGCCAAAGTTCTTACTCTGCACTGGTGGTAATGGTATTCAAGAAAGATGGCTCATGGAGTATGTGTCCAGATTATAGAGAGCTCAACAAGATCAATATTAAATATAATTTTCCCATTCCTTTCATTGATGAATTTTTAGATGAACTACATGGAGCAATCTATTTCAGAAAGTTGGATCTTTGTTCAGGGTATCATCAGATTAGAATGAAGGAAGAATATCTCCCAAAAACAACATTACGAACTCATGAAGGCCATTATGATTTTTTGGTCATGCTTTTTGGCCTTACAAATGCACCTTCCACATTCCAAGGGTTGATGAATTCCATTTTCAAGCCCTTCCTTCAAAAATTTGTGTTAGTATTTTTTGATGATATACTAATCTATAGAAAGTCTTGGGAGGATCATGTGCGACATATTGACAAGGTGATACAACTACTAAAGGAGCAACAACTATATGCCAAAACATCCAAATGTTTCTTTGGAGTGAAGGAGGTAGAGTATTTGGGTCATGTTGTATCTCATGAAGGTGTCAAGGTAAACCCTAACAAGATTAAGGCCATGATGGACTGGTCGATTCCAAAAACATTGAATAATCTTAGAGGATTTTTGGGTTTGATAGGTTTACCACAAGTTTGTTCGACACTATGGAAGAATAACAACACCTTTAACAACACTAACTAAAAAGGATGAATTTTCATGGACTCTAGAGGCAACTAAAGATTTTGGACAACTTAAAGAGGTGATGTGCAAAGCTCCTGTCTTGACCACTCCAGACTTCACAAAAACCTTTATTTTGGAATGTGATGCCTTGGGAAATGGAATTGGTGTTGTCCTAATGCAAGAAGGAAGGCCCCTGACTTTTGAAATTTGACCACTCAAGGGAAAGGACTTACAAAAACCCATTTATGAGAAGTAAATGATGGAAATACTACATGCATTGAAGAAATGGCATACTTACCTAATAGGTAGGCACGTCAAGGTCAAAACAGATCATGATAGTCTTAAATACTTCTTGGAACAAAGACTATCTTCAGAAGAATAACAAAAATGGGTAACCAAGATATTGGGTTATGATTTTGAAATCATCTATAAAAAAGGGAAGAAAAATGTTGTGGCAGATGCACTCTCAAGGAAGGATGAAGATGTTGAGGCCTTTCTCTGTGATATCTCAATCATCCAACCTAATTGGATAATAGAAGCAAGGGATGAAGGGAACAATGATGAAAAAGTGTAGACTCTCATTCAAAGGTTGTAGCAGGATTCCAATACATCAGATACATTTACATGGAAAAATGATTCACTATGGTACAAAGATCGCTTATATTTATGTAAGAAATCCCAACTCAAAAAAAAGGTACTATTAGAATTTCACACCTCTCCAGTAGAAGGGAACTCGGGATTTTTAAAAACCTATCATAGGGTCAAGAAGGAATTTTTTGGGATGGCCTTAAAAATGATGTTCAAAAGTTTGTGGCAGAATGTTTGGTTTACCAACAAAATAAGATGGAAACAATTAAGACACTAGGTCTTTTTACAACCATTAGCCATCCCAAGTCAGTGCTGGGAGGAGGTTTCCATGGATTTCATCACAGGGTTACCGAAGTCTGAAGAAAAGAGTGTCATCATGGTGATTGTTGATAGACTGACCAAGTACGCACACTTTTGTGCAGTCTCTCATCCCTCCAAGACTAGTACAATTTCCACCACATTCATGGAGACAGTTCAAAAGATACATGGCAGCCCAAAGATTATCGTAAGTGACAGAGATCCCATCTTCACTGGACATTTTTGAATAGAATTATTTTCTTGTTTGGATACTCAATTGACTCATAGCTCATCCTATCATCCTCAATCTGATGGACAAACTGAGATAGTGAACAAATGTCTGGAAGGCTACCTTCATTGCTTCGTCTCTGATAAACAAACACAATGGTTCAAATGGTTACCCTTGGCAGAATGGTGGTATAACACTTCCTTTCATACTACAACAAAAATGGCACCATTTATGGCACTCTATGGATACCACCCTCCTTTCATACTTCTTATCTAAAATAAAAACCTAAGGTTCAAGCAATGCAAGATCACATCGAGCATCAACAACAAGTTCTCCAAATATTAAAGGACAACCTGACCATGGCACAAAATCGTATGAAACAAGAAGACGATCAACATCATAGTGAAAGAAGTTTTGAAGTAGGGAATTGGGTGTTTTTAAGACTAGAACCATACAAACAAATGTCCCTCAAGCAAGCCAAGAAGGATAATAAATTATCACCAAAGTACTATGGGCCTTATAAGGTGTTTCAAAAGATTGGTACTATGGCATACAAATTGGAGTTGCCTACATATTCATGATTACACNTGCTAGCTGAGGAATAGATCCATTTCAGAGTATCTCATTAAATGGAGGAAACTATCGGCTGAAGATTCCACTTGGGAAGATGAGTCTTTTATATAGAAGCATCCATAGTTACTCAAGTGTTGTAGACACCACTTGTCTCAAGGGGAGGGGCATGTTAAAAGCCCTAAATAGTGGCTCATTTCCCCTTAATTGGGGCATATTATATTAGTAATGTTATTTTATTTATGTCAGCTTTAGTCCATTAGTTGTAATTAAACCTCCTAGTCTCCTATATATACCAAGGAGACATTTTCATTTTGAATCATCTTGTAATTGTACATTTATGTGGGCATAAGAAGGTTTCCCCCTTGAAGAGGCTTATTATCTAAGTTTCTCTCTTTTTCAAGGTGTTGAGTACTTATTCTAAGGTTTTTCTATGCTATATTGATATTTGGTTCTTCACATTTTACTTGTTGTAGTTTATATTGCTCATAATTTACTATTTGTGTTGATTAAGTACACTACAACCCAAGTCATCCTCCAATTTTGGCAGTAGCCATAGTCCTCAACTCCTATACTTATAAGCCATTAGATTGGCCATAACTATATGTAAATGACCCTAATTTTGTTGTTGCATATCATACACAAGCGATGTGTAGACAAGTTTTTGACATCCACCTCTAGGATAAACATTTGTACTAGGCCATCTCTATGTTTCTTTGGGAGAGCATGAGGGGATTATTTGTAGTTGCACTACATTCAAGTGGAAAGGCACTTTGGTGTCGAAATGATAAATTGGAAGAGTTGCAAAAGTATTTCTAATAGCCAAATCTCCATGACGATATTAACATACATACCATTTTCCACTACATATTCCATTCTTATACATGTAAGAAATAAGAAAGGAATGTTGACCCATGTTTTTAGTTAAACCAAAAGGAAAACCTATTAGTTTTTGATACACCTGCAATAGTTAACGAATCCATGGGAGGTTGTTAAACCATGTCTCAAGTCACAAAGGAGGTGCTAACCACCAAGTAAAAAATCTCGCCCTCAACGCAAAATGAGGTAATCGAAACCAATCAGGCGGACTTGAACTCACGACCCTTCTCTCTTATAACAATCATTGGCCCACATTTATCGTTAAACCAAAAGGTTGGCATGTTAGTTTCTTATACAACCACCATAGTTAATGGATCCACGAGAGTTTGTTAAACCATGCCACGAGTCTCGAAGGAGGTGCTTACCACAAAGTAAACAAGGAGTATGCACTCCTATTTCCACTACAAATAAACCTTATGAGCCAATCTCCATGGATTTTGTTAGAACTCTGTAAAAATTTTCAATTGATAAAACAAATGATAGAGGTAACCTACAAACCAACTTTAGGTTGGATTCTGACGCTTCCAACCAAAGAGGGATCTCTCAAACATGTAAAGATTGAAAATATTCAAAAAGATTTGGCAATGAGCACATAGAGGTTAGATTCTGCAATATGATAGGTTTGTTTAGGTTTTTAAAAGGGTTGGTAGGAAAAACAAAAAGGAAGAAAACATTGGGCAATGGTGTCAAATACTGAAATATACTTGTTGAAGGAAAATATTCCTCCAGACAGGTAGATCTCCTCAAAGAGGTAGACTATTAACTCTAAGACAGAAAGTGCTTATCATGGTCACTGACTTCCTTTTAGGTCTACACAAACTAATGCATGAAGAGGAAGGAGGAAAGACGTACCTTTTACCAGTGTTTGTCCCTGCATGCTCAGATTTGAACTCCAATATTGAGCTCCTCGATAAGACCTATAGACAAACAAAGTAAAACCACTTCCTATTCTATCAAGATTAGTTTGAAGCAGACCTATCTACTTAGAGACAAATTCATGTAATGTCAAACACAAATTAGAAATAAACAGGCCAAGCATATTACATTAATGAGGACAAAACGTTACTTACAGCCATAGATGGAATCTATCATTTTCGTCAAGTTCTCCTTGCCTAACCCTTGCTCAAAAGCTCCCCGGTCGGAATGACGATAGCTTTGCTGATTAGCTTCCACTTCACTGTGTGTTTCCTATGAGATCATAGGTTTCATGCTTCTAATTCTTCCTCCAAATATCACTTATGAGATCATAAGTTTGGTATGATTCTTCATCCAAGTCCCCCTTTCACCATGAGAAATCCCGCTTATATAGCCTTGGAGAGGCCCAAATACTTGAGATATCTTTGGAGTAGGTTGACGATTTTCCTCCTTGAGTTAGGGATCTTCCCTAAAATCATGGCTGGACTAGGGATTTGAATCTAACTGCCTTCAGGGATTGAAGGGATCCTCCCCTCATTCATCTCAACAAACCAAATACTACCCAGAATAGGCAGCACTCCCTCAAAAGGGCCATCAGATCATTATAGCACTCAACAGTAGGCTTTAGGGAGGTGCCAGCACTCCTGAGAGTAGGAGTGCTCCTTCAAAAGGGATGATACAGTGTTATAATGCTCTCATATAGTGTATAGGGGAGTGCCAGCACTCCTGAGAGAGATATAGGGGAGCACTCTCCTCCAAAAACTCAGTTTTTTGGGTTCTTTCAGATGGCAATGGGTTCATAAGCCCAGTTAACAATTCCTCCTCTTCCAAATCAAGTGTTTGATGTGTGTCAAGTGTCCTTCTCATGTCATTATAGGCATGACATAGGCATCATGATAGTATGATTTCCTTGACACTTGCGACACTTGTGAGCAAAATGCGACACTTGTAATGACGACACTTGCAACACTATCGAAGTGAGTAATTTTGATGTGTAATAGATTACCCCCCAAAATATGAAGTTAGAAGACAGGAAATAATAACTGAAATGATTTGTAGACTTTCAAGCAAGGGTATAGATGCAGAGAACCTGACAGAAGCTGCACACAAACATCCAACAAATATTATGACATGTTTCAAACCCAAGGCAGGCATACCTATGCTTGGGTGATCAAGACTTGCAAGATATGGCCGCCATAAAATACACTGTGGTTCCATAATTGTATTGATAAAAGGTATAGCCATCGAGGATACACTGTGGATCTATACTCTTATGACCTTAATTGATCGTAGCCATGAAGAATACATAGTGGATCTACGAGATGATAAGACATAGCCATGACCAATACAAAGTGGATCTATGTAACAATATATGTGTCATTGTTCAAAAGAAACTCCTTCACAACCTGGGAAAAGTACATATTAGAGTGATCACTCAACCCAGGGTCTTCTTACCGATATCGATGTAGTACGAATCTAACCATGTGAATAGATTTCCCGATGTCAAACATGGCAGAAACCACTTGATTACTGGTCAATGATGTAAACCGTTAACAAGCACGAGGGAGATCACCATTAATGTCAATGATTCCCAAGGTACTCTAGTACATTCCAATGAATGTGAATGGATGAGCTGAAGTCGAACATCTGTGGAATCATCCTATCAAAGGTCAATGATGTAAGCCCACTATTGAATGTAAGGAGGCCTTCCATTGAGGCATGCAGGTACCAAATTACTAATTGGTTTCTAAGTCTAGTCCCTGGATAATGTGTTGAAGTCAACAGGAATAGACTTGTCGAAGGAGGGCCTTGATGTATCCCCCATCAACGACATGAAATGGACACAGAGATGTAATTGGTAGATCAAGTGAACATGGACTGACACAGGTATTGAGACAAGATATTTATGATGCCTGAATCTCGAGGCAGATACTTCCCTTGAACACTGAGGCACAACAACAGAAACATGACATGGACCAAAACTTGATGATGCAGTGGATGCTGTGACTTACGTTAGTTGACCCAGAGGAGTGAAAGAAACTCAAAGGATCGACTTAGTGCAGAGGTTCAACAAATTAAGATGTGTGCAAAGACAAAGTGCCATGTTCAAGGGAGACTCTAAGAGTTACTTGGTAATGTTCTCAAAAACTGCTTGGCTTTCTTCTTTCAATTTTTTCCCCCATCCAGATAGACGAGTACCTCTTTTTAATTTAACGAGATCGAGGAGGATAACACATACTCGATAAAACTTACCTTTGGTAAGTTACTCTTCTGTTTTTTAATGAACTGTAAGAAGTAAGGGTTTGGTCCCATATGGGCCTATCGATGTTTCCTTTAATGAGTCCAAAGATAGAAAACTCAAAGGTTTTTCATGATTATAGAGTCAGGAAAAACACTTAAAAGAGAACTCTCTCAGTACCTTTTTTGTAAAGTAGTCTGATGAGACCGAAAAATAGATAAACTATCGCTCAACAAACGTTTTCTTCAAATATTTTACCGAGCTTGAAGAGAACAAGGTCGCTCAACAATCTTTTCATCTTTAGAGAGTCTGAAAGGAACTTAAAGGTGACTCCAGTGTTGTCCTTTTTCGTAATGTTAGTCTCGCGAGGCCAAAAAAAGAGATAAATTATCACTCGAAAGACGCCCTTTCAAACCTTTTAATGAGTGGGAAAGGAAGCAATATCACTCGGTGATCTTTTCATGTTTAGAGACTCTGAAAAGAGCTTAAAGAAGACTCCAGGGGGATCCTTTTTTGTGTATCCATACAGGTCCAAAAAAGAGGTAAAAGTCTACTCAGATGCATTCTCATGTATTTATGAGCACGAGAAACAACAAAGACTAAGCTCGGTATGCCCCCAGCCTGAAAAGCTAGTGGATTCACTCCAGAATGATCATCAAAGGCTGGAGACATGCCTTCCAAGATTCAATTCATTCACCGACTTTGAGGTCGTCACCAATTTCTCTAGTAGATGAGAAAAAGGAGAAGGGTGGATGAAAATAAGGTTCAAGAGATGTGACTGTTTCATTTTTAACGAGCTTGACACAGGTAAAGAACTATGCTCAAGGCCTCTATTTCATTTTTTAACGAGCTTTCCACAGAGAAGAGAAACTATGCTCGTGGATGCTTCTTAATCATGGCTTCCAAGAGAATACCGCTCTGGAAGGATACCATGTCAAGGGACAAAACTGAGTCATGGCCTCCAGGAGATCTTCGTTCGATGGAAGATAATCACTCGAGAAGGAACACATGTCGAGGGTCACGATAGGAGTAAGGAGATCAGGCTCCAATCACCCTACCGAAGAAATCACCATGTCCACTACTAGATCTAAATCATCGGAAGTTGAAAGCATGAGAGATGATAGAAAATCAACATCAGGAGGGGTGATAGGTTGTATATATGCCCGAATTTTTTCACGAGGGGGAAGAAAAGAGGATCGGTGATGGTTATTATCCCAAGGTAACTTGTCAATGAAAAGAATTTATGGAATAGATTCATTCAAGGGAAAAGTTGGGGAAATGTAGTCGATCGCAGACGACAAGGAACTCAACTGTGATTGCATCGAGGAACTGTCGGGTGCCAATAGATGTTGGTCATCCGACAAGGGAGAATTTGATGGGATAGAAACACATGATGCTTTCGCTGGACTAAGTGGCACGGTGTCACTTAGTGCATCGAATTCCAATGGACAAGGTACAATCCAAGGGTCAGATGATTCCAAATATTGATAGGCCAAGGTCGAAATCATATAGACGGTGGCAATATGATGTGTAGTCAGTGGAAGTGGTGTAGGGAAGGTACCCATGAGGCTATAATCTTTCAGTAAGCCAACACCAACGCTTTCATATGTGATCTTATGGTCTCCCAAGAAAGGAATATTGTTGGTAGTGGGGGTACGAGCATTGGTCGTGCAAAAATACAACTGATCAACAGTGACAATCTTGCCCTAATGAGGAAATTGGACACATCAAAAAACTGACAAGGCAACAGTAGTCATAGCATAAAACCAACTTCTTCAAACTAACAAGTTGTAATCGAGGGGAGAATCGACCATCTCAACATCAATAGTAACAGTTTTCCCACCCAATTGGATGGGCAGGGACTGTAAAAGCCCATGGGGATGAAAACCTCTCCCATCGAAGGCGCATAACATCGTTGGGGATTTGTTGAGTGCTGGTGATTTTAAACCTTTCCAACACGCCAAAGACATGACACAAGTTGAGGCTCCCTCATTCAGAATAGTTCAGTGGATTTGTTGGTTATGAACAACAACATCAACCTGGAAAGCAAGTTGGTGGGAGAGTCGAGATAGGTAACTGTCCAATTTGAACATGATCTGGTTGGACGACTCAGGATCAATAGCGCCAAGAGCAGCCAAGAGCATTCTACATTGACTGGGGCAATGCTATAGAACTTCTAACATAGACATAGCACATGGTGCTTGAGTCAAATCTTCAACAATGTTCTACTTTTGGGCGGCACGTGAACTAGGATTAAAGGTAGCTTTGTGGATAGTTCTCTTAGGACGACGTAAGATAGATTCGAACATGGGTTTCTCAATCTGAAGTGGTCCAGACGAAGGATTAATTGATGGTAGAATGACATAGGACAATGATGGATCCAATAAAGTACCGACACCGTTGGTGCCTTTTCCTTTGTCAGGGTTACCCGGTGTGTCATACGCCTTAGAGTGAGTGGTCAAATTGATCCCATTAAACATATCCCCAGTGGAGTCACCAATTTTTGTTGAAGGAAAATCTTCCTGTGGACAGGTAGATCTCCTCAAAGAGATAGACTCTTAACTCTAAGACATAAAGTGCTTATCATGGTCACTGACTTCCTTCTAGGTCTACACAAACTAATGCATGAAGAGGAAGGAGGAAAGACATACCTTTTACTGGTGTTTGTCCCTGCACACTCTGAGTTGAACTCTAATCTTGAGCTCCTCGATAAGCCCTGTAGACAAACAAAGTACAACCACTTCCTATTATATCGAGATTAGTTCGAAGAAGACCTATCTACTTAGAGACAAATTCATGTAATGTCAAACACAAATTAGAAAGAAACAGGCCATGCATATTACATTAATTACGACAAAACGTTACTTACAGCCATAGATGGAATGTAGCAGTTTCGTCAAGTTCTCCTTGCCTAACCCTTGCTCAAAATCTCCATGATTGGAATGACGATAGCTTCGTTGATTAGCTTCCACTTCATTATGTCTTTCCGATGAGATCATAGGTTTCATGCTTCTAATTCTTCCTCCAAATATCACTTATGAGATCATAAGTTTGGTATGATTCTTCATCCAGGTCCCCCTTTCACCATGAGAAAGCCTGCTTATATAGACTTGGAGAGGCCCAACTACTTGAGATATCTTAGGAGTAGGTTGAGGATTTTCCTCCTTGAGTTAGGGATCTTCCCTAATATCATCGCTAGACTAGGGATTCGAATCCAACTGCCTTTAGGGATTGAAGGGATCCTCCCCTCATTCATCTCAACAAACCAGTTTCTACCCAGAATAGGCAGCGCTCCCTCAAAAGGGCCATCAGAGCATTATAGCACTCCAAAGTAGGCTTTAAGGGGGCGCCAGCACTCCTGAGAGTAGGAGCACTCCTTCAAAAGTGTTAATACAGTGTTATAACGCTCCCATATAGTGTATAGGGGAGCGCCAGCACTCCTGAGAGAGGTATAGGGGAGCGTTCTCCTCCAAAAACTCAGTTTTTTGGGTTCTTTCAGATGTCAAGGGGTTCATAAGCCCAGTTAACCATTCCTCCTATTCCAAATCAAGTGTTTGATATGTGTCAAGTGTCCTTCTCATGTCATTATAGGCATGACATAGGCATCATGACAGTATGCTTTCCTTGACACTTGTGACACTTGTGAGCAAAATGCGACAATTGTAATGACGAGACTTGCGACACTATCGAAGTGAGTAATTTCGATGTGTAACAGATTACCCCCCAAAGTATGAAGTTAGAAGATATTAAATAATAACTAAAATGCTTTGTAGACTTTCAAGCAAGGGTATAGACGCAAAGAACCTAACAGAAGCTACACACAAACATCCAACAAATATTATGAATTGTTTCAAACCCAAGGCAGACATACCTATGCTTTGGGTGATCAAGACTTGCAAGATATGGCCACCATAAAATACACTATGGATCCATAATTGTATTGATAAAGGTATATCCATCTAGGATACAGTGTGGATCTATACTCTTATGACCTAAACTGATCGTAGCCACGAAGAATACATAGTGGATCTACGAGATGATAAGACATAGAGATGACCAATACAAAGTGGATCTATGTAACAGTATATGTGTCATTGTTCAAAAGAAACTCCTTCACAACCTGGGCAAAGTACATATCAGAGTGATCACTCAACCCAGGGTCTTCTTACCGATCTCGATGTAGTACGAATCTAACCATGTGAATAGATGTCCCGATGTCGAAAATGGCAGAAACCACCTGATTATCGGTCAATGATGTAAACCGTTAACAAGTGCAAGAGAGATCACCATTAATGTCAATGATTCTCAAGGTACTCTAGTACATTCCAATGAATGTGAATGGATGAGTTGAAGTCGAACATCCATGGAATCATCCGATCAAAGGTCAATGATGTAAACCCACTATTGAACATGAGGAGGCCTGCCATTGAGGCATGCAGGTCCCAAAGTACTAATTGGTTTCTAAGTATAGTCCCTAGATAATGTAATGAAGTCGACAGGAATAGAGTCGTTGAAGGAGGGCCTTGATGTATCCCCCATCAACGACACAAAACGGACACAGAGATGTAATTGGTAGATCAAGTGAACATGGACAAACACAGGTATTGAGACAAGATATTTCTGATAGCTGACTCTCGAGGCGGATACTTCCCTTGAACACTGAGGCACAACAACAGAAACATGACATGGACCAAAACTTGATGATGCAATGGATGTTGTGACTTACGTCAGGTGACCTAGAGGAGTGAAAGAAACTCAAAGGATTGACTCGGTGCATAGGTTCAACGGATTAAGATGTGTGCAAAGACAAAGTGTCATGTTCAAGGGCCACTCTAAGAGTTACATGGTAATGTTCTAAAAAACTTCTTGCCTTGCTTATTTCTATTTTTTTCCCCATCCAGATAGACGAGTACCTCTTTTTAATTTAACGAGCTCGAGGAGGATAACACATGCTGGATAAAACTCACCTTCGGTAAGTTCTTCTTCCTTTGTTTAATGAACTGGAAGAAGTAAGGGTTTGGTCCCATATGGGCCTGTTGATGTTTCTTTTAACGAGTCCAAAGACAGAAAACTTGAAGGTTTTTCATGATTATAGAGTCTGGAAAAACACTTAAAAGAGAACTCTCTCAGTTCCTTTTTCATAAAGTAGTCTGATGAGACTGAAAAATAGATAAACTATCTCTCAAACGAGCGTGAAGAGAACAAGTTCGCTCAGCAATATTTTCATCTTTAGAGAGTCTGAAAAGAACTTAAAGGTGACTCTAGTGTTGTCCTTTTTTGTAATGTTAGTCTCGCGAGGCCGAAAAAGAGATAAAATATCACTCGAAAGATGCCCTTTCAAACCTTTTAACGAGTGGGAAAGGAAGCAATATCACTCGGTGATCTTTTCATGTTTAGAGAGTCTGAAAAGAGCTTAAAGAATACTCCAGGGGGATCCTTTTTTGTGTATCCATACAAGTCCGAAAAAGAGATAAAAGTCTACTCGGATGCATTCTCATGTATTTACAAGCATGAGAAAGAACAAAGACTAAGATTAGTATGCCCCCAGCTTGAAAAGCTAGTGGCTTCACTCCAGAATGATCATCAAAGGCTGGAGACATGCCCTCCAAGCTTCAATTCATTCACCGACTTTGAGGTCATCACCAGTTTATCTAGTAGATGAGAAAAAGGAGAAGGGTGGATGAAAAGAAGGTTCAAGAGATGTGACCGTTTCATTTTTAACGAGCTTGACACAAGAAAAGAACTATGCTCAAGGCATCTGTTTCATTTTTTAACAAGCTTGCCACAGAGAAGAGAAACTATGCTCGTGGTTGCTTCTTGATCATGGCTTCCAAGAGAATACCGCTCTGGAAGGATACCATGTCAAGGGACAAAACTCAATCATGGCCTCCAGGAGATCTTCGCTGGATGGAAGATAATCACTCGAGAAGGAACACATGTCAAGGGTCATGATAGGAGTAAGGAGATCAGGCTCCAATAACCCTACCGAAGAAATCACCATTTCCACTATTGGATCTAAATCATCGAAAGTTGAAATCATGAGAGATGATAGAAAATCGACATCAGGAGGGGAGATAGGTTGTATATCTGCCCGAATTTTTTCGTGAGGGGGAAGAAAAGAGGATCGGTGATGGTTATTATCCCAAGGTAACTTGTCAATGCGAAGCATTTCTGGAATAGATTCATCCGAAGGAAAATTTGGGGAAATGTAGTCGATCGCAGATGACAAGGAACTCAACTGTGATTACATCGAGGAACTGTCGGGTGCCAATAGATGTTGGTCATCCGACGAGGGAGAATCGGATGGGATAGAAACATATGATGTTTTGGCTGGACTAAGTGGCACGGTGTCACTTAGTGCATCGAATTCCAATGGACAAGGTACAATCCAAGGGTCAGATGATTCCAAAGATTGATAGGCCACGGTCGAAATCATATCGACGGTGGAAATATGATGTGTAGTCGGTGGAAGTGGTGTAGGGAAGGTACCCATGAGGCTAGAATCTTTCAATAATCCAACACCAATGCTTTCATACGTGATCTTATGGTCTCCCAAAAAAGGAATATTGTTGGTAGCGGGGGCGCGGGCATCAGTCGCGCAGAAATCCAACTGATCAACAGTGACAATTTTTCCCTAATGAGGAAATTGGACACATCAAAAAACTGACAAGGCAACAGTAGTCATAGCATAAAACCAACTTCTTCCAACTAACAAGTTGTAATCGAGGGGAGCATCGACCACCTCAACATCAATAGTAACAGTTTTGCCACCCAATTGGATGGGCAGGGATTGTAAAATCCCATGGGGATGAAAACCTCGCCCATCGAAGGTGCGTAACATCATTGGGGATTTGTTGAGTGTTGGTGATTTTAAACCTTTCCAACATGCCAAAGACATGACAAAAGTTGAGGCTCCCTCATCCATAATAGTTCGGTGGAATTGTTGGTTATGAACAGCAACATCAACTTGGAAAGCAAGTTGGTGGGAGAGTCAAGATGCGTAATTATCCAATTTGAACATGATCTAGTTGGAAAACCCAGGATCAATAGCACCAAGAGCAGCCAAGAGCGTTCTACATTGACTGGGGCAGTGCTGTTGAACTTCTAACACAGACATAGCACATGGTGCTTGAGCCAAATCTTCAACAATGTTGTAGTTTTAGGCGGCACGTGAACTAGGATTAAAGGTAGCTTTGTCGATAGTTCTCTTAGGATGGCATAAGATAGAGTCAAACCTGGGTCTCTCAATCTGAAGTGGTCCAGATGGAGGATTAACTGATGGTAGACTGACGAAGGACAATGATGGATACGGTAAAGTATCGGCACCATTGGTGTCTTTTCCTTTGTCAGGGTTACTCGATGTGTCATATGTCTTAGAGCGAGTGGTCAAATTGATCCCATTAAACATATCCCCAGTGGAGTCGCCAATTTCTATTGAAGGAAAATCTTTCTGTGGACAGGTAGATCTCCTCAAAGAGCTAGACTCTTAACTGTAAGACAGAAAGTGCTTATCATGGTCACTGACTTCCTTTTAGCTCTACACAAACTAATGCATGAAATGGAAGGAGGAAAGACGTACCTTTTACCAGTGTTTGTCGCTGCACACTCTGAGTTGAACTCCAATCTTGAGCTCCTCGATAAGCCCTATAGACAAACAAAGTACAACCACTTCCTATTCTATCGAGATTAGTTCGAAGCAGAACTATCTACTTGGAGACAAATTCATGTAATGTCAAACACAAATTAGAAAGAAATAGGCCAAGCATATTACATTAATGAGGACAAAACGTTACTTACAACCATAGATGGAATGTAGCAGTTTCGTCAAGTTCTCCTTGCCTAACCCTTGCTCAAAATCTCCACGATCGAAATGACGATAGCTTCGCTGATTAGCTTCCACTTCACTGTGTGTTTCCTATGAGATCATAGGTTTCATGCTTCTAATTCTTCCTCCAAATATCACTTATGAGATCATAAGTTTGGTATGATTCTTCATCCAAGTCCCACTTTCACCATGAGAAAGCCTGCTTATATAGCCTTGGAGAGGCCCAACTACTTGAGATATCTTTGGAGTAGGTTGAGGATTTTCCTCCTTGAGTTAGGGATCTTCCCTAAGATCATGGTTGGACTAGGGATTTGAATCCAACTTCCTTTAGGGATTGAAGTGATACTCCCCTCATTTATCTCAACAAACTAGTTGCTACCCAAAATAGGCAACGCTCCCTCAAAAGGGCCATCAGAGCGTTATAGCGCTCCCAAGTATGCTTTAGGGGGGTGCCATCACTCCTGAGAGTAGGAGCGCTCCTTCAAAAGTGTTGATACAGTGTTATAATGATCCCATATAGTGTATAGGGGAGCGCTAGCACTCCTGAGAGAGGTATAGGGGAGCGATGTCCTCAAAAAACTCAGTTTTTTGGGTTCTTTCAGATGGAAAGGGGTTCATAAGCCCAGTTAACCATTCCTCCTCTTCCAAATCAAGTGCTTGATGTGTGTCAAGTGTCCTTCTCATGTCGTTATAGTCACGACATAGGCATCATGACAGTATGCTTTCCTTGACACTTGCGACACTTGTGAGAAAAATGCAACACTTGTAATGATGACACTTGCGACACTATCGAAGTGAGTAATTTCGATGTGTAACAGATTACCCCCCAAAGTATGAAGTTAGAAGACAGGAACTAATAACTAAAATGCTTTGTAGACTTTCAAGAAAGGGTATAGACGCAGAGAACCTGACAGAAGCTACACACAAACATCCAACAAATATTATGACATGTTTCAAACCCAAGGCAAGCATACCTATGCTTTGGGTGACCAAAACTTGCAAGATATGGCCGCGATAAAATACACTGTGGATCCATAATTGTATTGATAAAAGGTATAGCCACCGAGGATACACTATGGATCTATACTCTTATGACCTAAACTGATCGTAGCCACGAAGAATACATAGTGGATCTACGAGATGATAAGACATAGCCATGACCAATACAAAGTGGATCTATGTAACAGTATATGTGTCATTGTTCAAAAGAAACTCCTTCACAACCTGGGAAAAGTACATATCAGAGTGATCACTCAACCCAGGGTCTTCTTACCGATCTTGATGTAGTACGACTCTAACCATGTGAATAGATGTCCCGATGTCGAACATGGCAGAAACCACTTGATTACCGGTCAATGATGTAAACCGTTAACAAGCACGAGGAAGATCACCATTAATCTCAATGATTCCCAAGGTAATCTAGTACATTCCAATGAATGTGAATGGATGAGCTAAAGTCGAACATCCTTCGAATCATCTGATCAAAGGTCAATGATTTAAACCCACTATCGAACGTGAGGAGGCCTAGCATTGAGGCGTGCAGGTCCCAAAGTACTAATTGGTTTCTAAGTCTATTCCCTAGATAATGTGATGAAGTCGACAGGAATAGACTCGTCGAAGGAGGGCCTTGATGTATCCCCCATCAACGACACGAAACAAACACAGAGATGTAATTGGTAGATCAAGTGAACATGGACAAACATAGGTATTGAGACAAGATATTTGTGATGGCTAACTCTCAAGGTGGATACTTCCCTTGAACACTGAGCCACAACAACAGAAACATGACATGGACCAAAACTTGATGATGCAGTGGATGCTGTGACTTACGTCAGGTGACCCAGAGGAGTGAAAGAAACTCAAAGGATTGACTCAGTGCATAGGTTCAATGGATTAAGATGTTCGCAAAGACAAAGTGTCATGTTCAAGGGCGACTCTAAGAGTTACTTGGTAATGTTCTAAAAAATTGCTTGGCTTGCTTCTTTCAAATTTTCCCCCATCTAGATAGACGAGTACCTCTTTTTAATTTAATGAGCTCGAGGAGGATAACACATGCTCAATAAAACTCACCTTCAGTAAGTTCCTCTTCCTTTGTTTAACGAACTGGAAGAAGTAAGGGTTTGGTCCCATATGGGCCTGTCGATGTTTCTTTTAACGAGTCCAAAGACAGAAAACTCGAAGGTTTTTCACGATTATAGAGTCTAGAAAAAAACTTAAAAGAGAACTCTCTCAGTTCCTTTTTCATAAAGTAGTCTGATGAGACCGAAAAATAGATAAACTACCGCTCAACAGACGTTTTCTTCAAATACTTTAACGAGCATGAAGAGAACAAGTTCGCTCGGTAATATTTTCTTTGTTAGAGAGTCTGAGAAGAACTTAAAGGTGACTCCAGTGTTGTCCTTTTTCATAATGTTAGTCTCGCGAGGCCGAAAAAGAGATAAATTATCACTCAAAAGATTCCCTTTCAAACCTTTTAAAGAGTGGGAAAGGAAGCAATATCACTCAGTGATCTTTTCATGTTTAGAGAGTCTGAAAAGAGCTTAAAGAAGACTCCAGGGGGATCCTTTTTTGTTTATCCATACAAGTCCGAAAAAGAGATAAAAGTCTACCCGAATGTATTCTCATGTATTTACAAGCACAAGAAAGAACAAAGACTAAGCTCGGTATGCCCCCAGCTTGAAAAGCTAGTGGCTTCAATCCAGAATGATCATCAAAAGCTGGAGACATGCCCTCCAAGATTCAATTCATTCACCGACCTTGAGGTTGTCACCAATTTCTCTAGTAGATGAGAAAAAGGAGAAGTGTGGATGAAAAGAAGGTTCAAGAGATGTGACTGTTTCATTTTTAATGAGCTTGACATAGGAAAAGAACTATGCTCAAGGCCTCTGTTTCATTTTTTAACGAGCTTTCCACAGAGAATAGAAACTATGCTCGTGGCTGCTTCTTGATCATGGATTCCAAGAGAATACCGCTCTGGAAGGATACCATGTCAAGGGAAAAAACTCGTTCATGGCCTCCAGAAGATCTTCGTTCGATGGAAGATAATCACTCGATAAGGAACACATGTCGACGATCACGATAGGAGTAAGGATATCATGCTCCAATAACCCTACCAAAGAAATCACCATGTCCACTACTAGATATAAATCATCGGAAGTCGAAAGCATGAGAGATGATAGAAAATCAACATCAGGAGGGGAGATAGGTTGTATATTTGCCCGAATTTTTTCATGAGGGGGAAGAAAAGAGGATCGGTG
>JASDQU010224845.1:8841-26530 GCA_032191745.1 Picea mariana | reverse complement strand
AGGGATATAGTGGAATCTGAGCTCCATAAGATATCCACATGGCTAATACATATTCCATACAATGACATGATAAGATTGGTTGTAGAAAAAAAAAGACATTCAGACTAGGATCATTCTAAATCACCAAAAGGTCGTCATTAGCTCATTTAGACCAGAGCACATCCAAGTAATGTATAAAATGTCCCCTGTCAAATAAAGGAGTGTACAGAATTGGATCAAACATATCCAGGTATAATCAAATATTGTTGGGGAATTCCAGCGAAATTTATAGCTGATACCCATGGAATTTATGCCACAACACCGTTAAATGAATACATTGTTTATATAGTAATGATGTTGTGTAGGTTGTTTGGGAGGAAAAGTCCTACCCATTTCCTAGCAGAATGGGTGCCAATTATACATGAGGTAGTAGAGGGTTTCACCTTCAACTGGGCCAAAATCCTGTCAGATAACCTAGCTAAAAAGATTAAGGATTACCATATGGAAAAATCGAAAGGTCGACATGTATACTTTTATAGGTCTGCATATGTTGTGGATGCTATCTGTCACATGAATCCATTCCTCTTGATGAATTGGAGATGGAACCCATCCTGTGTTGAACCCATTCATGTTTATCAATCTAAAATATGGGAGGAGAATGTTAAARATTTTCTTTATGAAATATGTCACTACGTAGTGATACCCGTGCACCAAATTTTGTATGGTTATGCACCCCCTCGGATTTCAGAGCAAATTGTGGGAAACCTTAAGGTAGTTGCAGATTGGTTCATCGAAGAGAATTTCTCTTATGTAAGATTCTTCATATGTTCAATCCCCCCTCATGATTTCCCAAAATTTCTCACTGACAGACTGGTGTGCAGAGAAGTGGCATAAAAGATAATAACAKGAGGCATTGGTACATAGTTAAAAGCATCTTAGAAGAAATTATGGCTAGTTTTTCTTGTGCAGATTGGGAATTTTTCGTTGCTTAATCTTGGCCACTCTAAAGTGGAATCCATAGMATTAGAAGACATTAAGATGGTAGATCTTGAACTCATAAAGCACGACCCATAACAAATTGTGGGAAATCATCTAGCTCATTGCAACATGAAAACGTTTGAGCATGAAAATTCCCCTTGTGACGACATATTCAAAGCATCCAGAGCATATGAGGAGATATTAGAGAGAGTTCAAGTCTTATCCCCTAACCTGTAGACCAACTTTCTTTCTTTATAGAAGCACAAATGAAGTGGTTTTCCAAAGATACTACAGGGAGAAATGGTAACCTCTCCTCCAAAATAGGAAAGCATACTCCCAAGTTTGAACTCAAATCCTTCTGATCAGAAGAATGCAGAAGAAAATCCAAAGAAGAATGAAGCATCTTCACAAAAAGGAGAAGCTTAAAAAACAGAGTACCCAAGGTCGAGAATAGAGTTTGAGCTCGAGACACCTCCAAAGTCGAGTCAAACGATTCCACCTTCATCATCGAATATTCCTTCTAATATTCCTAAAATAGCAAGAGAAGCCCAATCTACATAGTTGGGAAGCCTTATTACATCATTGAATCCTTTACAATTAACATTTGGGACTCCTCATCTAGAATTTATATATGTAAGTGACCTCACTCCAATCTCTAGAGAAGAGATACCTTCCTCTAATTATTTTTTCAGTAAGAAGAGGAAAGAAGTAGTGAAACAAGAAATGGATTTGAGAGATGGCACAATGGTAAAGAAACACAAAGTGCTCATAGATGGATTGAACCTAGAAGAGGAAGATTTCACCACTGAGGTAGAAGGATCTATGGGATCTTTGGGAACGACTAACTTATTTTCAGTTGACAATCTAAAAACAAGTTTGAAGTAGAAGAATCAAATGATATCCCAGTTGCAAGGCCAAATAAATAACTCAGAGAGTAGTATTAGAGAGGAAATAAATAAAGGGATAGAAAAAGCTAGAGTTGCTGACAAAAAGGATATTCAACTGCTCAAATCCATCTTGGATGAGATGTATAAGAAGATGCAAGCCAGTCAAGGATAGGTCATCCATCAAGAAGAATTAGTGAGACAGTTGCACAATAGATTCAATTCTATTCAAAATAAGGTGATAGATTTAAAAGTTTTTCAAGCCCAGGAATTGAAGGTGCATATGAAGATAGAAGCAGAGAAACACAGATTAAATTATAAAGTAGAGGTTATTCATAACTATTTCTGAAAGGTAAGTCAATATTTCGATAATATTTTTTTTAAAGAAAAAGAGGCTAAAGCAGCTAGGGCTACTTTTCAAAAGGAAGTTGTACTTTTGGCAAAAGAAGAGGTATCATAAACTCCAAGGTTATTTGTTGCAGAGAAGATTGGGGGTGATATCATGCTTAAAGTATGGGAGGTCAACATTGCTGAAAGCAAGAAAATGGCCAAGTAATTCAAGGATGATTGTGAAGATACCTTTGATTTACTATACAAAGGATCATTAGGCATAGGTAAAGACAATTATCCTGGGCTATTAGGGAAGATCAATATTGTAAGACATCAACTAAAACTCAAAGATAATTTGAATGAAATTCAAATAAAAATTTTGTAATTAAAAGAGGTTGATGCTACCCAAATAGATAGGTGGTTGGTGAAGCCAAATTTAAAATTGCAATTAGTTAAGTTTGCTGACAAAGGGTTTGAAGACCGTTTTCAAAAAAATTCAGAGGAAGATTTTTCTGTTCAAGGCAAAGGATATACCATAGCCTCCTAGATTTTTTGTGCATTTTCTAGAAAAATGTATTGAATGTATCGGAGTAAAAGAAGGAGATACTTCAAAGAAGAAATGAAGTATCATGTTGTAGGCTCATATTATCAAGATGATAGAAAAGTAAAATATAACCATGCAAACGATTTAAGTTTTCATTTTTGTAACCATTAGTCCCTAGGAGTTAGGAAATTATCAATCGTCAAGTATTGGTGACTTTGTATAAATATAATTTCATAAGACTGAGAAAATGATTTTTTGCGGCCGATTGTACTAGAGAAGTTTCTTTATTTACAATGATTAATGAGAATACAAAATAGAGATTTCAGATTCTGTTGACCCGGAGTTATATGTGCCTCTTTACTTTTATTTTCAACATCTTTCCCTTATATGTCTCTGATGAATGTTTAGTTGCAATTTAGTACAACATCTACTGTGGTTAGGAGTTATTTGGTTATCTAATTGTTTATGGTCTTTCCTCTATTCTTGCTATTAGCAGGCTCAAGACCTATAGATTATTCATATTACTATATTTGTATGCTTCATTAGATATCTCCCGTCTTTCTTCTTCCTCTGCTTCAAAGTGATATTCCTCCATGATTGATGCCTCACTTTGTTTAAACATCTTTATGTTCTGTCTTCATCACTTTCATGATATTTTTGAATTTGACTCAGGAACGGGAAACAACCTCTAAAACTGTTATATTATTAATTTAAGTTCGGGAAATTTTCTCTTACAATCCAAAACAGAGATAGCAAACCTTGAAATAAAGTAATAAAGTTTTTAACCTTTATCCTTCATGATTGTATCGCTTACAAGACAACCCAATATAGAACTCAACCATTCAGATTAGATTAACATTACTTTAAACTTATTTAACACTATCTTGCAAACATCAAACATGCAGGTTGAATTAGAACGTTCATGGGAAACAATTGAACAAGATATTATCATCCTGGAACACTGGGAAGATAAACAAAGATAGTTAAGAAACCAACCATAGATTTTATTTTTAGTAACTAATACATTTTATACCTCAACTCTCTCTACCTTTTTCAGAAGCCTAGAATTTATATTTTAAAGCCTTAAGTATAAAATCTGAAACAACATTGCATATGAGATATCTAGATGGGTGTGGGTGAGATACATAAGACTCCCCACCAACTGTCGATACAAAGTGATATCCACTAATGGTGTATCCCCACCATCCTCAAGTCTGATTCCAGATAAGAAGGGTGTAGGTGCAGACTTATAGTGTGTCACGTGGAATCTATCCAGAAGATCCTTGACATACTTATCCTTAGAAATTTTGATGACTGAAGCATCCTGACTCATCTCAAGACCAAGAAAAAAGTGTAGTGGAACCATGTTCTTCATATAAAACTTATCATGAAAAATATATTTGACCAAAGAAATGGCTAAAGAAGAACTAACAGTAATCAAAAGATCATCAACACAGAGTACTAAAATCATCACACAGTCAGTAGTCCTCAACATGTACACATTGGAATAATATTTTCATATAACAAATTCATGTGAAAGAAAGTAAGAATCCATCTTTGCATACCATGCTCTAGGGGCCTTCTTGAGGCCATAGAGAGACTTCTTCAGTCTTCATACTAAAGATGAGTTTTGAATGAACCACTGCGGTTTCTCCATGTTGATCTCCTCTGAAAGTTCACCATGAAGAAAAGAATTATTCACATCCATCTAGTGAAATTCCCATCCTTTGGTTGTTGCAATGGCTAGATCCAAGAGAATGGATTCAATATTTTCTACAGGAGAAAAGGTCTCATCATAATCTATCCAATGAATTTACTGAAGTTCTTTTGCAACTAATCTATCCTTGTACCTACTCACCTGACCATATGCTACTCTCTTGGTCATATAGACCCATTTACATATGACAAGTTTCCTCCCTAGTGGAAGTGGAACCAGATCCCAAGTCAGATTCTCTAGGAGAGAGTCATGCTCCTCTTGTATGGCTGCTTCCCATAGCATATTTCCAACAACCTCACTATAGGTATGTGGATTTGAAGATTGAACCATATAGAAATGCATGGGCATTTCTGGTTCAAAATATAAAATTACATGAGAAGGATCCATATACTGAGATCGATTCCTCCTTGAATCCAATGGATCCCTTGCAAGGTTACCTATTGCCTAAAGTGTGGTTGTGCCCACTTGAGAATTTGCTGAATCTTTGATGTTKGCTTCTCATTTGGCTGTACTACCTTCTCATCTACATGTACAAAATCCTTTGAATGTGTGTCTGAATATGTAGCATTTGATTGTGTGGAATCATCATCTCTAATGTCTGGAACTGATGGAAGCACAAGAGTCTCTGCATGTTGCACTAGATGTGCATGCAAAGGAGTCTCCTCAAATTGAAATCTGGATATCCCACAAATATGCAACATGTGCTATGTAGATCTAAGGCTTTCCTCTTTTCAGAAGTAATATGGGCCCATGCTCTAGATCCAAAGATGTGGAAGTGTGTGACATCTGGTTTTTCACCGGTCCAAGCCTCAAAAGATGTCCTATCCTCAATAGATCTATGAGGTGCTATGTTTTGTATGTAAGAAACATAGTTTAGTGCCTCAGCCCAAATATTGGAAGGAAGTGATATTGCATGCAACATGCAACTGGTCATGTCCTTGAGAGACATGTTCTTCCTTTCAACAAATCCATTTTTTGTGGAGTGTATGGAACTGTGTGCTGCAACTGGATACCAACTTCACAAAAAATATTCTGAACATATTTCTTGATATACTCCCCCCCATTATCTGTACAGAGGATTTTGATTATCTTCCCAATTTGTGTCTCTACTAGAGATTTGAATTCTTTGAGATGCTCAAAAACTTCAACCTTTTGTCTGAGAAAATAAACCCAAGTATAGTGTGAGTAATCATCAATAAATGTAAGAACATACCTTGCTTTGTTGATGGACGGATGCAGAGATGGACCCATGAGATCACTGTGAACAAGGTCCAAGGAAGAGAAGGCTCTCCTTGCCTTCCCCTTTTCAAATTTCTCTTCAAGATGCTTGCAAAGAATGCATCCTTCACAAACCCCTTCTGAAAATTGAATGCCTAACAAGCCTTTGACCATTCCTTGATTGGAAATTTGTTGCATGTACCTAAAGTTTAAATGACTAAATATCTCATGTCATACTCTACTACTATCATTAGCATGTGTAAGTAGCAAAGAGGAGTCATAGTCAATAAACTTAGTGAACTTATACAACCTTGATTTGTGATCTACCTCACCAATTGTAATAATGGAACTGTCATGCATGTCAAGTATAGTAACTGAATTTGATGTAAATTCAACCCTTTTACCTGTTTGAGTGATCTAATAAACTGATAAAATATTTATAGAAAGATTTGGAACATGTAAGACATTCTCAAAAATTCCATTAGGGAGTTCCAAACTTCCCTCTCCTGCAATTGATATTGGAGTATCATCCCCCATGAGAATAGGAGGTCCAAAGCATGAACTCAAAGAAGTAAAAAATTTCTCTTTAGCTACCATATGATGTGATGCACCAGAAGCTATAATCCATGAATTAGATGAGGAATTGATTGAAAACAGAGCATGATGATTACCTTTCTTAGGTGCATGGTCTTGTTTAGAAACATTGTACAATGGATCCTATTATGGAAGGGATCCTCTCCTGTTCACTTGCCTCTTTGAGGGGGCATCCTCCTATTGAGCTACTACTCCAAATACAATAATTCTCTTCATGTCTCGTTACATTGCTTGAACCCCTTTATATAGTGCTACCATCATCTAAAGACATTCTAGAGGAGGAATATTCTAGAAGTAGAACCTTCTAAGAAGTCCTCTTACATTTATTATATATAATTACCCATTTATTATATCTAACTACCATAGTGGTCCTTATTTAATAATATAGTGGACCTATTCCACCTTACATTGAATGACCTCCACTATTATCACTATGGGCCCTCTGGGGCCCCCCACTACCTCTCTAGCTACCTTACATCTTCTTGGCTCCTTCAGGAATGAAGTCTCAAAGGTTATTCTATTGAAGTGCCTGTGCCATAAGATCGATCTGTTTCTTGATGCATGTGGATTCTTTATGATTCAGTTTATTATAGTAATTGCACTACTTTCCCTTCTTCTTTTTCGTGGAATCTGAAGAGTCTTTGGAACCTGAATAATCGTTAAAGGGTTTGGAATATCCCTCCTTCTCATTTTGTTTCTCCTTCATGTTATGTTTGGATGATAATTTTCCATCATGCATGGTGAGTGCATGTGCTTTGGATTCCTTGATGAGGCCCGTATTTATGAGTTTTTTCTACTCTTGTGTGAGAGACTAAATGAATTGAGCCATCGTAGTCATTTTCCAATTTTCTCCAAAAAGACATCTGCCAGAATGGAAATTGGAGACATATACAGTGTATTCTAGTCCTAGATTGGCCAAGATTGTTATAATAAGTTGTTTCTATTGTGTATACTTGTCAATACCACATTCACCCAAGCTCAATAACAAATATTTAAATTTAGTAAAAAAATCTTGTATATTATCAAAACTTTTAGGGTCTAAGGTATTCAACTCTACCTCAAACATATGACAGTGCATCTCATCCTGCTTTCCAAAGAGTCCTTCCAAGGTGGTCCAGATCTCACTTGGATTCTTTCATGTGGAAACATGAAACCATAAATCATTGGATATTAACTCAAGAATTAGTCTTGTGGCCTCATCCTTATGGTTCGCCCATCTGGTCTTCTCAAGCGTTGATGTAGGCTTTGTTTCTGTCACTATCGTCAAACTATACATTCCTTTTCTTTTGAGATGGAATGAGGCCTTCGACTTCCATTCAAAATAGTTGTATGGTGTGAGTATTATCCCTATAATTTATTGAAGAAGTTTCATCGCCTCCATCCCCGCTATTGATTCTGAAAACCCAGATCGTGGATTCTGAGATATGACTGACGACTCTATGACAACTATAGATATGATAGAACCACTATATCTCATCAAATATGATGTGGGTTATGGATATTTTTGGCGAGCATGATCATCCCTATGGTATACGTCTCTATTCCAAATTTCAGCTCGACCGAGATCATGGATTTTGAGATATGGCTATTTTACTGTAGAACCCCAATTTTCTGGAGGGTTGTTGAATCGTTGCACCTTAGAAGAGGATAAAGTGCGATGATGTTGAATCGTCACACCCTTAGATAGGGATAGGCTGAATTGTTGCACCCTTCGATATGGATAGGATGAATTGTCACACCCTTCGATAAGGATAGGCTGTGACGATTCCAATCGTCGCACCTTTCGATAGGGATAGGCCGTGACGAATGTAGAAACTAGGTTTACTCAAAGCCTGTTTCTCTCTTATCTAGCTTGTCTGGGTTGCTGCAAGCAGCTCAACTCTGATACCATGTCATTGTTTCATGGAAACCTACATAGGAGACCTAGATAAAGAAGACACAAACAAATATTATCAAGAAAAGGAAGAGAGATACAATATGAAGAATGAGAATCAATCTATATTATGATCTAATCAATGAGTGAGTGGTATTGATTCATATAGGTAATGACATCCTATAATTAGGAATGCATGCATAATAGTGATGGTATAAAATTAGAAATTCTAAAATAGAACTAGTTAGTTAACTCCCATTGAACTGACGTTACTCCCACTTAACTAGTGTTCCGAAAATAGAAATTTATCCAACAATGGAATGTTTTTATCTTTATCGGGTGGGAACCTAAAGAATTTTTTATATATAGAGGATCCTTCTCCACAACATTTATTCAAGTCCATCGTATCATTGGGTAATTTCTTAATGATACTATGAAGAGATTCCATATTCATTGAATTAGAAGGCCTTTTATCTTCACTTGGTTTGGAAATAAAAGGTTTACCTTTACCTTTGTCCTTGGAAGTCTCAGAGCTAGAATTTCCTTTTAAACTCATCATATTCTTTTCAAATTTAAGGTCCTCCTGGAAATCTTCCTCAAGAGTGCCTTTCTCAACATTTTTGACATACATGGCCATGGAAACGGGTAAACCAGAGGTTTATAATTCAATAGTAACATCTTCATCATATTTAGAGGTGCATGAAATTTGTTTCAGTAGTGTGAGGAAACGTTGGTGATAATCAGTTACCAATTATTTTGAGTCCATATTGACCCTTGAGAGTTCTAAAACTTGGGTGGCTAGTTTCTTATTTTGTCCAAACTTCCTGAGAAAAATGGTTTCGAAGATTCTCCAAGTGGTAATGGAGTCTTCTTCTAAATAGAAGTACTGGGTCAAAATTTTCTCTTAAAAAATAAGGGGAAACAAATGATAGATGACATATTCATGTCGAATTCCCTGTAATCTAATAGCTAGCGAGAATTTATTTATGTGGTTTTCAGCTAAATATTTTGTTTCATGTTCAAATTTAAGTATGAACTTCTCAGGGTGCCTCAGAATTTCATGTTGAATCCCCAGTACACTGACCGCGTCAACAAAAAACTAGGGCTAGTAAGGAGGTACATTCTGGTTTTCATTTTCTCCAACCATGTTTTGGGGGTTCTATACGATAATCTAATGTGGGTTATTTTTAGGTTCACTCCTAGATTATTATATTTATTTAGAGATTTCCTCTGACTCATTTATTGGAGTGAAGGTGGTGATTCAAGAGGATAGGGTGGTCTACCTCCTACTCCACCAACTAAAATATACTATTCAAGGAAAAAGTTGGAAGTCTCAAGAAAATCAAATGCGTCTTTAGGTACGTGATACTCAAGGGTTCCAAACGAAGGGTTTCCTTGATAGAAGTCTAGTTTGGTGAAGATGGGATTTTTATTGCCAAGGTCTTCCTGATTTTTAGGAGGAGACTAGTCTAGGGGAAGTTGTCGAGCCTTACTACTTAGTTTCCTAGTCAGGGCGTGGTTGGTATGTTTAGTAGAGTGTCTGACTATGGATTCAATCTCGAATATGGTTAATATATGAGGTTGTGAAGAAGACAAGGTAGATTCAGGATGATAGAGAGTGCAATGAGTGTTGACCTATGCTGGCATGTTCAAATCGTACTCTGGAGAAAGGAAAGTGTGCTCATAGTGAATTTGGTGGAAATAACTTGAGGAGGAAGTGTTTACTTGCAAAACAGAGTGGTAGGGGTTTGAGATTCTATTTCCAAGATTTTTTTTCTATTTCCCTCCTTCCAGCACCATTTTCATTGATGGGATAGAATGAGCAATTCAATTAGATGAGGGAAAATGCATGATGGCAGGTCCCAATTAGACCCACTCATTTGGGATAATATTTTCGACTAGATTTTGGCCTAGTTACCAATCTAACTAAAATGCTAACTAAATATGAATCTAAGAACTGAAGATTCTCAGATGAATTAAAAATSAAAATACTAACTAACCAATTCTAAGCTATGATGAATGATTACATTCCTAAGATGCGTATTCAAATCTACTCTAAACTAACCTATCCTGGTCATGAACAAGCTAAAACATGAGTATAGTAAAATATTTGTATTTATTTTACATACGAAATTCATATAGAAAGTAACATGAAGGCTTGACAACATAACCAGTTAGAACCAAAATAATTGATTGATTAACTGAATCATAACGTCCCTATACTCAAATTTAAAAATGATGGAAACTGTAAAAATAAGAACATTAATTCAAAATTAATTCATAAAACAACATTCATATACTATAGAATAAGTCATGCATAAATTGAATAGTCACATTCATACACATTGACACCACAATCTTCATAAATGTCTCATGTTCTTTCTTCATCCTAAAGTAATAATACTAGTCACATTTAAAAATAACCAAAATCCCAGTCCCTTTTCCATCCATCTAATTTATAGAGGGACTATGGAAGACCATGGCATTCCTTATATTCCAAATGGTCAGGATCCAAAATCGACACTTCAGTTTCCTTTCCCAATTAGGACATTAAAATAATTACAGTAAACTTATTGCTCTACAAAATTTCAGTTACAAAGAGATAATTAAGACGGTTTCGATGGTTGTGATTTCGCATCTATGAACGCATTCCATCTTTTCAAGTCTTCGAGTATGGAATCCACCCAGTATAATTGTGTTCTTTTTGGGTATGCATCGATTGTGCAAATCGGAATGATAAATTTCATCTTCAAGTTCTTTTCAATACGTTACATGGAATATTTTGCTAGTGTGATCATTATGAAGGGATGGATTGGTGTTGTTTCAATAACCCCCACACTGATTTCGTTGATCGCTTCGATGGATTTCAAGCTGAGGTTTCTTTTGGTATCCATGTCTTCGACCATGATTTGGGTTTATGAAGCCTTGTCAATATCCCTTAGGGGGTCCATATTGAACTGTAAGAGTAGACTTTCTGGCGATATCCATAGCTTTGTGATTGATGTAGTGCTATCCTTTTGAGTCTTTAGGATGTATGTAATTTTTTCCATCCCTACATCCAAAAATTGGCGATCCCTAATTATTTTTTTAAAGGAGTATATCGGCAAGGTATCTGGAAATTTTTATTGCGATTCTTTCCATTCTGTGACTCTGTTATAGGATTCTAGGCTTTTTGGTATTTTTCATACATTTATTTCACTTGTGCATTCAACTTTGTCTAATCAGACCCGACCATCACTTCTTTGTTAAGCACATAGAATAACCTATTTTTTTCATCCCAAAGTTCTTCATTCTTTTCAGTGGCCTCCATGTTTATGGTTTTCAGAGAGGTTGTTTGGTTTTGGCTTTCCTCCACTACTTTCTTCAAGAGATTGTTGTCAAGTTGTACCTTCCTTATTTCCTTTTCACTTCTTTCGTTAAAAATTCTGAATTCATCCAAATCTCCTTTGAGTCTCATCACCTCTTGGTCATGTGTGGTTTTAATATTTTCCATCTCACTCAAATGGGCCTTTTGGGTGAGGGCGGTTGTTTCGTTGAATCTTCCCTATAAATATTTTTCATGGTTTTTGAGCTGCCTTTCCATATCATATTTGTGGATTTGCTTTGTTTGTTAGATTTCCTTCCCATGTTCACTAGCCATAGCTTCCCTAATTGTTTCTAGGGTCATCTTCAGCTCAGTGACCTTGGATTTTGCAACATCAAGTTCTTCTGCAACTTCATAGGACAATACTATGTTCACACCAACAAAAGCATTGAGAGTTGAGGTTACTTGTTTCACATTATCCTTCAAATTTGGTATAGATTTCCATTTGATGCTCCTTTAAAGAACTTCTTGGATCACGTCATATTTTCCTCTTTTCCCCTTAGGGGTTCTCCTCTAAATATCCCATGTCTTGTGGATGTAATAGTAATCATCAACAGTGACTACTCCTCCTTCGAATATGAGTCCTTTATAAGTGAGTGATAAACTCCCTAGGATGGAGGATAAGGGATTGCACTCCTCTATCAGGGTGTCAACCAAATCGTTATCAGGGCTTACAATGATAAGTACATGGTCATTTGCTAACTTGTTGTCTTGAACATCGAGAATCTAAATCTTATCATTTTTTTCTTTCTTTTCCCCGGCTCTTTCTTGTGTGGCCGACATTGATTGGTCTATGTTTATTGTTTCTCCTTCACATGTATTATTATTTCCTGGGGGAAGATCTTTATTCCATCTTTTCTCCAGTGCATATTGTTTCTCCTAGAATTCCCTATTTTTTTTTTACTCGTACTTTTCTTCAACTTATTTTGCTTTTCTCATCAGTTCAACTTCTTTCTCCCTCTTTTTCAGCTCTTTTGATTTTAGATTCTCTTTGTATTTAAGAAGGAGGGATTAGACTTCTTATAACCTCAATGTTTTGTCATGATCTTCCTCTTTCCATAGTTTTTGTTGAGTAGCATCGGTGGTGATCCTTTCTACTGCTTCTTCAAAACTTAAAGTGCCTTGAAAGACATCTTCTGAGAATCAGGCTTCGTGCATGATTTTTGGTGCCAAATTTACGTATTTCATGTGTTCATACACCACATTTTGGGGGTCATGGTATTTAGGATCTTCGATATAGAGGCATAATTCCTTTAGTGTTTCTTGTTCCTTTTCGCCTTGCTTCTTGTTCTGTAAATAGTATGAACTTATGTGGAGGGGAAAAATAGGACAATACCTTTTGTTCTTGTATTATAGGTATGAAGTGGCCCATTTCTCCACGTTATGGTATGATATTTCCTTGGCCAATAAATTATCAAAAACATATTTGGGTAGTATGTGTGGTGGTCATGTGGTCTCATAGATCCTGACATAAGTATAGTATTTTTTCATATACCAGTCCCTGTTTCATTTTAGGGTTTTGATAGCCCCTTGAGAGGTCCTTTGTGGGAAGAGAACAAATATGTCCTTGTGAAAAGGGGTGAGTAAATAGTCACAAATATCATAAAAATATTCCTTGTAGTTGACTTCCCATAGTTGTGAACAATACAAACGGAGTGGGCCCTTTTCTGGGGTCCAATCCCAACTAAATGTAGGCAATGAATTTGTTGCACACACATCATCTACGAGATAAGAGGGCATGTATAAACCCAAGTTTTTTTATACTTTTGGGATATTGGATACTCTTAGCAATGCTAAAATAAAGGATGCTTGCTTAGTTGAATGTTTGGGTCTTCAGGACTATTGTGTAATCCATAGGAAACCAATCCATCCTGAAATGGGTGCTAGTTTCCTCACCATAGAGTTTTTGTATCATGGTATTCGTCATTTTGTAAGGGATTTTAAGGTGTTATTCTAGGAAATACATTTCCCCCTTTTTCATTGGCCATGCTTCATCAAAAACCCAATCTTCCATTAGTGTCTCAAAGTCTTCATGTTCGACTATGAATTGGTCTAGGAATGACTTGTCCAGAGATACTRTAGGTTCATGGGTCTGATGTCTGGCTCATATTTYTTATTCTTTAAGTGAAACGATTGGGATACCTAAAGCATTAAATGTTAGTCACGTATTTTTATGTATATATGAAAAACACCATATATCTTTGTCATTGCAAGGAAATAGCTTTGGGTGGGAAGATACTGTATGAATGYCACTTTTTCAGATGTTCTTGTGTCTATAGATGTCCGAGTCACTATGAAAGAATATTTCATTCTATAAAACATCCRGAATATTAGCATAGTTGAGGTGTTGCTTCATTCCATTGTGGTTGTTTGTATCAATGATATTGAAGGACTTAGGGATTGTGGTTGGGACAGGTGTTCCAGAGGTTTGGATTTTTTCCTTTCTGGTCAGCATCCGTGACATCTTTCCACCTGTGCAAAAAGAGGATAAGTAGTTAATAGAGTTGTTTTAGAGATAGAAATACTATTAATCAAACGATTTACATGATACTCACTCATAAAATGAAGATAATAATTAATTAGAATGAGAGAACATAAATTCATGAATACATCGTTTTGGAGAATCTTCGGCTGTTTGGCATAGAAAGTGGAGAGCCAACAACCGCCCCCTGGCCCCTAGGAAAGAAAGACCGGAGGTTATGGTCTTAACCTGATTCCATCTTTCACACCAGCTCCCGCTCGAACGACAGGTCCTGCTTCGGACCCGACATCCTCTTATGCTCCAGCTTGAACCCCTCCTTAGGGAGCAAGTGGAAAAATTTAGAGTCTTGACGTTGTATAAAAACTTTACAAATTCCCTCCAAACCCTAGTGTAATTAATGAATAAGGTGTGATATGACTTAGACCAGGTCAGATTAGTACATAGTAAAATAAATGCATTCGCGGGCGCCAGGAAGTTATAACCATTGAGGAGTGGAAAGATTGAAAAGTCAGGATCATCGAAAAGATATTCTTGTCGGAAGTTGGTATTGATAAGAGATGCTAACAATAATATGGGGAAAATTTCGATCATGATAACTCGTAAATGGGCCAATTAATCTTAATTACAATCATTGAGTTTTAGTGATGACCCCTTTAACGTTCATTGATATGATCGTTGGGTACCAACCTTCTCTTTAATTGTAGTGATGAGATGTTAAGGTAATCATGGGGAGAAGGGATTAGATAAGCACGAGATCGAAGGTGGCGAGGTATTCAGTGATGGAAAGATTAATCTAGTTTGTAGGATGAGTTGTTGTGTATTCATTAAAAATTCAGGACAGTGTCATCATTGGCGAAATGTGGAGGTGATGATGTATGTGCTATTTAAAATTTCCGACGATGAAAATTTTTCACTAAAAATATTAAGCCCTAATATTGGCTCATTACCCCTTGATTGGTGCATATTATATTAGTAATGTTATTTTATTTATGTCGACTTTAGGCCATTAGTTGTAATTATACCTCCTAGTCTCCTATATATACCAAGGAGACATTTTCATTTTGAATCATCTTGTACTTGAACAATTAAGTGGGGTAAAAGGAGGTTGCCCCATCAAAGAGGCTTATTATCTGAAATTATCTCTTTTTCAAGGCCTTGAGTACTTTTTCTAAGGTTTTTCTATGCTATACTGATAATTGGTTCTTAACACATGGTATCAAAGCTCAAGGTCTTGGGGTTTCATTGCTACATCTGAGACACCTTGGAATTTTTTCTTTAACTTTTTTTTTACAATGTGTTAGAAGGAACGGCTTGGGTGATATTTAGTAGACAAATTAAGGTACGTTGGGTTCAAAATTTAGCTCCTGAGGCCTTATAATTTTGTAGATACAGCCTGTACACAATAGGGTTCTGGAATAATCCTGAACTGAGTCATTGCGGAACTTTCACTATAAAAAAGTTTTTGTAACGTTTTAGACACTAAAATTTGGAAGATATTTACAAAAATTAGAAAGGTATCTGTGGTAAAATTTTTATCTTCAGAGTCATCTTAAATTTGTATATACACCTTGTGTAAGATAGGGTATCTGACTAGTCCTATTGACTAGTCTCAAGACGGTGTTCCGGGTAAAACAATTATAACTTCCTCCTAGAGTATCCAAATTGAGTGGGACTGGTTTCATTGGATCATGGACAATCTTTAGTATTTATGTCATGAGTTTTAGAATTTTATATCAATTATTTTGGGTGGGTAACACTATACAAGTGAGATCTCCTGGAAAGTCCAAAAAATAGCAAGTTGTAGGGAAGTTACCGTAAATTCCACTTGGCACATCCAATTTTGATCAGACTTGTGGCATTGCAGAGAAGAAATATCAGATAACTACATAAAAGAAAGTTTCATACCCAGAAGGGATGAAACTTGGGAGATACAATAGAAGAAATATTGTCCAGCAGAACCAGTTCAAAATCAATGTTCAAAAGTGATACTTTGCCAACATGCCACCCAAAAAGGGAACTTCTACACCAATTAAGTCTCCAAAAAATCCTACTTGGACTCTTCATGAAGGTGAAGAAATGCGTAGGTACATAAATGATTTACAAAAGAAGATAGTAACAAAATATGAACTATAAGAGATGATGGATTCAATGGAAGCTAAGTTGGATACTAAGATGGATGGTTTAAAAGTGGAGATCATGGAAGTATTGAAAAATTTTGTAACAGAGAAGACACCTAAAAGTGAAAATGCATCCCATGAAATTCATGATGAGGACACAAGGAAGGTGAATCAAGAATGGGGAAACTCCAACTTTGGTCTGAAGACCAACCACGTTCCTAAGATTGATATGAGGAAGTTTGATGGCAAGGACCCAATCATATGGATACTTCAGATGGAACAATTCTTTGATCTCCATAATGTGCCACATACACAAAAGGTATGAATTGCTTCTTTATATTTAGAACCTAATCAATTTGTATGGTATCGATAGATTTTTTTCTCTCAAATCACTCATCACTTGGATGATTTTCATAGAAGAAATGATAGCACACTATGAGGATACAAGGAGCAATACCTTCTTTAGCCAATTGATAAATCTCAAGAAAAAGGGTTCAGTTACCGAGCACATTGAGAACTTCCAAAGATTGAATATAAAGGTAACCAATATTCCAAATGAGCACTTGATTGATGTATTCATAGGAACTTTAAAGGATAGAATTCAACATGAGGTTCGCCTTTGGGAACCCAAATCATTGGAGAATGCATTTAAGGTGGCAAGAAATGTTGAAAGTCAAAATATGGCAATGGCTACTAGAAGGACCAATACTAACATCTATAGAGAGAACAATGCTCCTTATTCTAAAACACCTCAACCTACAAGGTTGACACCTCAACAATTGGAGGAAAGAAAAGCAAAAGGTGTATGCTTTAATTGTGACAGCAAGTACAGCAATGGACATAAGTGTGGTGAGAAGAAATTATTCTACATAGATTGTGAAGAGGAATAAGAACAAGAATGAGAACCATCTCAAGATGAAAACATAGAAGAAATTTCATCTGAAGAGTGTAAACCCACAATATCGTGTAATGCATTGGCTGGAATTAGCACTCCTCAAACCCTCAATATCGAAGGATACATCAAAAAGAAAAAGGTAATATTCCTAATTGATTCTGGCAGTACTCATAATTTCGTTCACTATAAATTAGCCAAAGATCTCAATTGCTTTGTATATCCGGTGCTAGAGTTTCAAGTAATGATTGCAGATGGAGGAACTATCAATTGCTCAGAAAAATGCAATAAGATCAATCTTACTATGGGGGNCACTATAAATTAGCCAAAGATCTCAATTGCTTTGTATATCCGGTGCCAGAGTTTCAAGTAATGATTGCAGATGGAGGAACTATCAATTGCTCAGAAAAATGCAATAAGATCAATCTTACTATGGGGGAATATGTAATGAATAGTCCAATGATTTCTATACCCATGGGTGGTGCAAATGTTGTACTAGGAATCTAATGGTTACAATCATTAGGAACATTGGATTTTAATTTTCAAGAACCTTTCATGAAATTTTCATTGGAAGGAAAGAAATTGAGTTAAGAGGTATCATAGGGAAACCTGGTAAGGTGATCAGCTCTAACAACATGACAAAATTACTAAAAAAGGGGCATCAAGGCGTTATTGCACAACTATGCTCACTAGATGTTCAAACATCTAAGCCATCTA
>JASDQU010224842.1:0-17531 GCA_032191745.1 Picea mariana | reverse complement strand
TCGAGAGATATGGAGGCCTCACTAAAATATGAAAGGATGATATTTATTTTTAGAACTTCTTAAGCAGTCGGGGTTCCCATTAACATGGTATCATCCACAAATTGGTTGTGGGATGCAGTTGGTTGAAGTCCATGAAGGGGAAGGTCGTGTAGAGAATTGTCCTTAATGTACCGATCCAGTCCATTATGATGACAAAGAGGAAGGGGGAGAGGGGATTTGTAACATCCAGTTAAATTAATTAATGATTATAATCAATTAAATTAAATGAAATCAATTAATTATTGAACTAAGTAGGTTTTATCTTTTATATAATTATTCTTTTGATTTAAGAAAGTAACAATGAATAATATTAAGTATTTCATTTGTGGTTGGGGTTGGTATGCATTTATGACAAAGGATAAGGTAGATGGGAAATTAATGATGGGGAGGATTCAAGAGAGAAGGAATAGAAAAATGGAGTTGGACTTGGGAAGGGCATCTTTTTTAGGAGAAAGGAAAAACCAAGGAGAGGAGAAAGGCAACAAAAATTTTGGAGAGGAGGAAGGTTCTAAAACTTTTTATGGGTTTTTACTAGTGGATTAGTGTCGTTCGGATTTTGGGCTCGAGAAATAGGAAATTTGGCTATGTTCCTAGCTGGTTGGGAGGAAAACACTCCAATTTGGTAGTAGACAATTTTAAACAATTCAAAGGACAACATCTTCAAGAGGTATTTTTCTAGTTTACTATTTTTCTTTGAAAGAAGTTATGAAAATTGAAACTATGTTGTAAATGTGAAATTTCAGAATTAAATTGATGGAAATTATTGTCATAAAATTTACTATTAAATATTTACATTTGGTATCATAGCCCGGTTTCAAAAACTTAACTGAAACCTAGGTTCTACCCACCTTTGAGATTGAAAGTTAGACATGCAGGATCATAATGAAATCACATCTCATCTCCTATTCTAGGCACCTATTATGTAACTTCAAGTCACTTGTATTTGATAGGAAAGTCAAAAGAACTATATCATATGATTTATAATAGAAAAAAAAATCACATACATTAAAAAAAAAAAAAAGAGCTTAACTCTTTTAATTATATATATACACAGAATATTTATGATTAATGCCTAAAAGAAAATGAGTATAATGGAAAAAATGATTAATAATGTTTATGATTAATGCCATAGATATCTAATTAATAAGTTTCTCGCGCTCTTGATTCCCTTCTATTTGCATCGTTACTAAGCATATTTCTTGTTCTTCTTATTTCTGGACATACAATGGCTAAGCATGCATCTCTGCAAAAGGGTCCCGTGCTAGATAAGTGCATCAAGTTTCCCATGATTGTCATCCTTATCCACCATTATCACAGCTATAGTACAACCTTCTCTTGTTCTTTGAAAATGTACCTGGCTTAGTGCCACAGTCCATCTCGTCATCCACTGAAGTTTCGTCACTACCAAGTGCACCCATTACCTCGACATTGTGAGGAGGTCTCATTCAATCCCACATGATGATGATGAGCATGTTTCCTATTACCTTCTTCTACTCACGATCTCCAACAACCAGTGTAGAATTTATAGATATCCAGACAAGGCGTAATCAAGAGCAAAATGCTTGTGCATTTATTCTACCCTCATTCACAGATGTTCGTCGATGCTTCTCAGATCTTAGTCAGATACACTAGAATTCATATCATTGTTTGTTGGGGTTTTGATGTCGAACTAAGATTTTTGGGCTCTCTATCCATAGGACTATAAAAGCATCAAAGATGCATATGTATTTTGCACAATAACTGCACACAATATTTTTGGAGAGTATGCAAGTCGATCACAAGTCCTGTTGAGGAGAATAATTTCAATCGTGACAGTATAGCCTCCAACGATAAAAAATTTCTTTCAAACAACATCAGAGCATTTCTAAGATTATTCCAAAATCAACCTATGGAACCAAATTGCATCGGTTGTGCATCGAGTTCGATCGGGATGGCAACCATTTCTGCATAGACATCAAAAACATCAAATCCAATGCGACTGTTCATCTGGGCTTGCCTTCTGATTCACCTAAAATGTGGCTCAAGATCCAAATCCCAGTTTCCATGCATTAAACGACTAGATGTGCAGCGTAAAGTTGCCATCTCTTCATGAAATTTAACTCTTCTTAACCATATCGAGGACGAGAAGGAATAATAGATCCAATTATATGTACTTCTATATCGCCTTCCATATTCATAATAATGAATTTATTCATATTTCCACTTATATATGGTAGTATTAACAAGTTGGTTATTTAATGCATTTCCACAATGGTTTCATCCCAAGTTTTATCAAAATATAACATGCCATCGCATATTCAAAGGGGTTTATTTCCAAATAAATAAATAAATAAAATTGCTTATTTCTCTTGCATCGACGTGGAAATTTCTTCCTCCCATAATCTATTTATTTATTTTTTATTTTTTTTGCATGTGATCCAACAACATGAAACAAAATGAAACACAGATCTATAACATTAACACAAAGATACAGTGAACAATAACATAGATATAATGAAACTCAACTTCTATTGAATAAAGAAATATGTTGAAATTGCAAAATGAAGAATGAAACAATCTTGCTCGAATGGTGGTAGCTAATCTCTAAGAAGAGATGTGGTGGTTACATGAATTCGCTTGAGAACATTAAAATGATGCCTCCAGGCCTTTTTAGCATCAATAATTAATCAGAAAACCCTAAACATCCAAAAACCTAACCCTAGGAGATGAAGCGCCATTCATGTGGGCCTCGATGGAGTAAGTTGGTACATCATCTTCCCGGGGTTGTAACCTTTGGATATGATCATCATTTTAGGCACATGAATAACCTATTGGAAAGGTATATCCAAGAACTACACGTGTTTCCTTCACACTCTAACTACATCAACAGTGTGACTATGACGAGCCCCAAAAACGTTGTTTAGGGCCCCAAAACGACTCTGGAAGTTTAGGACCCGAAAAGCTAGAAACAAAAATGTCAAGTTGAAAATTGTATGTGAGCTAGTTGGAAGAGGTGGGTGGCCACCAATATCCACCTGGATCAATCCTCCCTGCTTAGGAAGAAATGGTCTCTATTGCATTGAGTTCCCCTATTAGATGAATAATTTTTTGCTGAATTTTTCCCCAAGTGAATCACTTTCCTTGGTGTAGGAGTTGCCCCGCTTTGATAACATGATAAAGATGAAGCTTATGTTGGTGACTTTCATTGACTTTTTCCATGATCTGATCATTGAATTCTTGTTCCATGAAGTTAGGGTTGAGCTCTGTCGGTGTCAATTGTTCCTCTATCTCTGATGTGTCCAATAATGGTGGAAAGTGTGGCCAGAGGAGGTCCACATTTAACACTAGGTGGAAGCCAAGGAAGGGGGGGATGTTGAGATCAAAAGCATTGTGACCCACAAACTTGGTGATGGTGTAAGGTCCATAGCAAAGTGGACGAATATTTCTATGGGGTCCTGTAAGGTGTTCTTTCTGCAAGTGCAGGTAAATTTATCTCTCACCTGAAACTTGTGTGGCACCCGATATTGATCATGGTAATACTTGTACTTGGCATTGGACTTCTACAAAATATGTTTAACCTATCGGATGTGCTAGATTTGTTCAATGAACTAGATGTCTTTGACGTCTTTAGTTTGAGCATGGGATGATTTTTCCTATGTGGATGCAAGGGGTAGTGCAACATCCATGGGACCCAATGGTTGAAATTCAACCCCACCTGAAAGGGGTTGTGGTTGGTTGAGCTATGTATGGATTTGCTGTAAGTAAGTTGAACATAGGGAAGAATCTCATCCCATGTGTGCGGATGCTTGGATTTGTACATGCGCATGATATGCAAGATAATCCTATTGATAACCTCAATTTGGTCATCCATTTGGGGGTGGAACGCAATGGATTTGGTGAGCTTGGTGTCCAACCATGACTAGAGGCTTGAATAGAATGTGATGAGGAATCGACTATCCTGATCTGAGACGATGGTTTGTGGTATCCAAAAATGTACTCACACTCGTTTAAATAAGAGCTTGGTAGTGGCCTCCGATGTAATGCTCTTCTTGCAAGCGACGAGAGTCATCATCTTGGAAAATTGATCAAAAACCACAAAATCCCATTCATTTCCTTGCTTGGTTGAAGGAAGGCTCGACATGTAGTCCATCGAGATGAATTCTCATGGCATATCGAGAGTAGGAACATGGGTGTACATGACTTATTTCTTAATGGTCGATTTAGAAATGACGTAGGTCAGGAACAACCTGATAGACTTAATGTTGACATCCTGTTGAAGTTTAAGCCAATAGAAATGTTGTTGTTGCACTTCCATTGCCTTTTCTACACCAAAGTGTCCTACCACCTTACTGTAGTGAGCTTCCCAAATTATCTTCACGCACTCACTTGATGGGATGCAGAGATGATCCATATGGCACAACAACCCGTCCTCAAGATGGAAATCAGTGAAAGTTGTGTTTGTTCCCAACATATGATAGGTAGTGGTGAAGTCGGGATCTCTCTTGTAGAGTTGGGGACATATGGAGGTCTAATGTTTGTAGGAGTGTAGTATTTTGTTTAGTGTTGCAATTGGAGGTCAACTGAGGAGTCAACGACATAGTTTGTGCTCCATGTATTCTACTTGATGTTGAGATGGAACTGCTACAAGTATGTGAACCACTTCTGATGGCAGTCATTCTACAATTTTCCTTTTGTCTGCATTAACTGTAGAGGCTTATGATTAGTGTGGATGACTGTCTTCTTCCCGAGAATGCAATGCCTCCACTGGAGGTAGGCTTGTATAATGGAGTGCCTTTTTTTTCATAAGTGGGGTACTTATAGATGACATATGATAGTGTCTCACTATGATAGGCCATGATATGTCTGTGTTGAGTGACAAGTGTGCCCACAACATAGTCGAAAGCATCTATCTCAATCTCGAAAGATTGTTGCAGGTCAGATAATGAGAGCACCAGGGATGAGCACAAACACTGCTTCAAATTATCGAACTATTTTTGTTGTGATTAGACCCACAAGAAATTTTCCTTGCCACCACCCCTAGTCACTTGGCTAAGAGCCCATGCAATGTGGGAGAATATAAACACAAACTTGCGATAGAAATTGAAAAGGCCTGAGAAGATCCGAAGTTCAGTTAGTGTGGTCCGAGCTGACCAGTCACGAATGACCTAGATCTTGGCTAGATTGACATGCACCCCATGCTCATCGACTATGTAGCATAGTTACTAGACCTTGTTCTTTCCAAAGGAGAATTTTCCAAATTTTCATATAGCTTGTGTTGTCCCAGAGTGTGGAGAACCTGTTGAATATGCTATAATTTTTCCTCACAACTCTTGTTCAATATGAAGATGTCATCCAAATACAATACCACCACAAAATAATTAGTGAAAGGCCGCAATATATCCTCCATCATACTCATGAAATTTGTTGTGGAATTCGTTAAGTCAAAGGTCATGACCAACCATTCAAAAAGATCTTATTTATTGTAACACTCTTTCATATTGTAACACCCCCATTCTGGTCTGGGCAGGCGCTACTTCGCGGAATAACAATATCATACTTAATTCTATATATAAGACATGCATTTAAGCAAATGAAACACATTTAAACTCAAATTAAATATAAGAATTACTGCTACTATAAATAATCAATGGATTTAACATTAATTCGTATGCACAGTAGAATACATGATAAATATAAATACACAGACAAGCATAAATGTAATTAAAACATCATTTGGTATTTATCTTTGAAACGGTGGTAATTCCACCAACCAAGTGCAGGCCTTCCACGAACCTCCCATCCTTAGACCACGTTGCTCATCAAGCTCAGCAGTGGGTCACCCCCGAAATGGGACTAAGCTCCACCCCAAGGTAAGGAATCCTAGGCTAGGCTGAGGTTATAGGGAAAAAAACACAGAATGACTGGAAGGATTCTTCCCAGGATGCCATCTTACGCCCACTACTCCCGAAATCTCATTCCCCACATGCATGTTCCGCCCAGGAGTATACATCTTTACAAGAACAGTCCATCAGTGCTACACCTCCCTCTCTGAGTCTCAGCAACAGGCCAGATCAGGATGTCTCAGAGCCTGAAGCTGGTGCTGGACACTCTCTGGAAGAAACCACTTCCCAGGAAACTCTCTCACCTGGAGAGAGTTGTTCATAGGCCTGAAAACCTACCTCTTCCAGCAACAATCACCTCCCTCACCTGGAGAGAGATTACACACAGGCTAAGCATGAACTCACACTGGCCAGTAAGCCACGTGCAGTCCAGCACTGTGTGGCCACAACAACCAACTAGGAAAACGGACACGGGCTTCCCAAACATGCTCAACAATCACGAAATAGACTCACGGTTTTGGTTTCGGGATTGCACAAGGTGTACAGAGATCCCATGCACAGGCTCAAACTATTCAGGCAAGGAATGTACCAGCTATCTCAGAAATCAACACAGGATTTTCGGATTTCAGAGATGTACCAGGGTTATCTTGCAGAGGTTAGATGGGACTCACGTTCAGACGATCCACGGTGGAATGGAGGAGGAACCATAATGGCTCAACTTAGCAGTTTTATCTGCATGTGCTTGGGTTGACACTTGTCACCCATGAAACTGCATGTGTTCCTTCAGCATGCATTCCTTCCATTTGGAAGTTGCTTGACCTTTCAAAAAGAACTTAGGATAACACATATATTTCACATGGTCTTTTTGGAATAATATTAAAATATTATTCCCAAGGACTTAAGCCCTTAGGCTTAGCCTCTAGGCTCAACACTTAGCCCCTCTTCCCACCTTCTAGCCCCTAATCCCTTGCCCACTCTGTGGAAGCTTATTCCCCCATCACTCATTCATCGTGGTCGGTCTGCACGCGGTGATGTTTATATTTTTATTAATAATGTGCATAGATACATATACAAAAGCAGGCTCTTGGCCTTCAACACTTAGGCTCTCTGGCCTAACAATCACATAATCCCACCAGCTTATATAAAATTGGCTCACCAGCCTATAAAATATTTTTACAACTCATTTCGTAAACAATATTTACAACTGGGCTCGGCCTTGGGGACATTACAATCCCCTTCCACTTATTTTTGCACTGTCCTCAGTGCAACTTTACACAGCTTCTGCAAGCTTTTCAAAATTTTCAAAAAGATGTGGGTACTCTGCCCACATAACATCTTCATGCTCCTATGTTGCATCCTCAAGACCATACCAAGTCCACTGGACCTTTACAAGATCTATAGCTCAATTCCGGAGCTGTTTTATTTTCCTATCCAATACATGCATAAGATGCACTTGCAAGACACCTTCTAGTTCCACTTGAATCACATTCCAGTCGATAACATGATTAGCATCAGGTATATATTTCTTAAGCAATGAAACATGAAACACATTATGTATAGTCATAGATGCAAGTAATGCAAGCATGTATTCAACTGGCCCAATCCTTTCCAGGATTTCAAATGGCCCACAAAATCTTGCTGCCAACTTGGTGCAACTGCCTAGCTTCAAGGAACTCCTGTTAGTTTTCACTTTCAAGAAAACATGATCACCCACTTTGAATTCTCGATGGGTTATGTTCTTATCAGCATAACTTTTCTGCCTGTCCTGGGTAGCTTTCAAATTCTGTTTAATTTTTATCATTTGGTCCTCCATCTCCTTGAGCAACTCTCGCGCAACTACTGCTTTGTTAGCTAGATTATCCCAACTCACTGGAGTGTTGCACTTTCTTCCATAAAGTGCTTCAAATGGGCTCATCTTCAACGATGCATGATACCCATTATTGTAGGCGAATTCTACCAAATGCAGGTAGTTTTCCCATCTTGATGGTTTGTCCATCACGTACATTCTCAGCATGTCCTCTATTACTCTGTTCACCCTCTCTATCTGTCCATCATACTCGGGATGATACATTGTACTAAAATTCAGATTCGTTCTGAATCCTTTGAACAATCCTTTCCATAAATTCAAGGTGAATTTTGGGTCCCTATAAGACACAATCGCTTTAGTAATTCCGTGCAAGTGTGCCACTTCTTTTAAGAAGATATCAGCAACATCTGCTGCCTTGTGAGTGGTTTTCGTGGAATAAAATGGGCATATTTTGTAAGCTTGTCCACCACAACCATGATCGAATCATGCTTCTTGCTTGTTCTAGGCAATCTTGTAATAAAATCCATGGTCACCACTTCCCACTTTGATTCAGGAATGGGTAAAGGCTGCAGAAACCCTGCTGGGTACCTATGCTCGGCCTTAACTTTCTGGCATTCCATACATCTAGTGATGTATTCAACGATCTCTCTCTTCATACCCAGCCAAAATTAATGGCTTTTGACTGCTTTCACAGTCTTCTGATATCCACGGTGTCTAGCATAAGTCACATTATGCATTTCTTTTAGAATCTCAAGTTTCAATTCCTGGACATTGGGTATATACACTATGTTTTTGTACAGAAGTATTCCCTCAGCTTCTAAGGTGTAATTTTCCTCTTTCTGTGGTCTCTCGCTTTGCTGTAGCTTTGCTACCAACTCTCTGTACTGCAAATCTGCATTTGTAGCTTCCAAAATTCTATCCTTAATATCATTCATGTACATGATAATGGTTGTAGCATGTAATTCATGCACCTTTCTGCTAAGTGCATCAGCCACCTTGTTTTCCTTCCCTTTGATATGCATGATATCAAAGTCGTATTCACACAGAAATTCCATCCACCTACTTTGTCTAGCGTTTAAAGTTGGTTGATCAAACAAATATTTCAGACCTTTATGGTCTGTTCTGAGTTCAAACCTCCTTCCCATGAGGTAATGTCTCCATTTCCTCAGAGTGTGAATGATTTCTACCAACTCCAAATCATGGGTTTCATAGTTCTTTTCGTGCTCTTTTAATTTCTTGGACTCATAACAGATTACGAATCCATTCTGACTAAGGACCCCTCCCAGTCCTTCTTTGCATGCATCAATGCATACCATGAAATCCACATTTGGATCTGCAATCCTCAAGATTAGAGCGCTGGTTAACAGTTTCTTCAATCGCTGGAAACTTTTCTCACACTCTTCAGTCCATTGAAACTTTTTCTCCTTCCTTTGCAAGGAAGTGATAGGGTGAGCTATCTTTGAGAACTCTACTATAAACCTTATGCAGTAACCCACTAGACCCATAAAGGATCTAACTTCCGCCACATTCCTAGGCTCTGACCATTCTTGGATGGCCTCAACCTTCTCAAGATCCATGACAATCCCTTCATCTGAAAAAATGTGCCCCAAGTAATGGATCTGCCTTTGATAAAATGAGCATTTGCTCATTTTGGCATATAGTTGGTGTTCTCTCAACACTTGCAGCACCATTCTTAGGTGTTGTTCATGCTCTTCCTATGAATTGGAATACACCAAGATGTCATCTAGGAAGACTATGATAAACTTGTCTAAATAGTCCCTAAATACACCATTCATCAAGCACATAAAAACAATAGGTGCGTTCGACAGTCCAAACGACACCACTGTGAACTCGTAATGAATGTACCTTGTTTTAAAGGTGGTCTTGCTGATGTCCTCATCCTTTATTCTTACCTAGTGATATCCTAATCTGATATCTATCTTCGAAAATATTTTCGCACCTTTCAACTGATCGAAAAGATCATCGATCCTCAGCAGAGGATACTTGTTCTTGACAGTTACTTTGTTCAACTGTCTGAAATCAATGCACAACCTCAACGTCCCATCCTTTTTCTTCAAAAAAAGGACTGAGGCACCCCAAGGTGACACGCTAGGGAAAATGTACCCCTTCTTTATAGCTCTTCAAGCTGCAATTGCAACTCTATCAGCTGTGGCAAACTCATGCTATAAGGAGCTTTCGAAACTGCAGCTTCTCTAGGCATCAAATTTATAGAAAAATCGATGTCTCTCTTTGGAGGTAGTCTAGGTACCTCCTGAAATATGTCTTTGACCTCTGTGAATACCTCATGGTCTCCAATCCTTTAGACTTCATCTCTGGATGCTTCCTCCACACAGGCTGCAAATAATTGACAACCTTTTCTGTAGCACTTCTTCAGTGGCATGGCTGAGATTTCTTTAACATCCACAACTCTAGGAATCCCTTGGACTGTTTTTCTGATTCCCCTCCTCATCCAGGCATGTAAACCTCTTGTTACGACAGTCCAGGAGGCCATGGTGCTGGTCCAACCAGTCCATTCCAATTAAACAGTCATAAGATCCTAAAGGCATAATATTCAATTAATCCTTCATGCTCAGTGCTTTCATGTCCACAGGATATGACTTCATCAACTCAATGACTTTCCTCTTGGTTCCTGTAGCCAACTGCACTAACCAAGACTTTTCATGTTTGATTCTTGATAAATGAAAACTTTCCACCACCCTAGCATCTATATAACTATGGCTAGCCCCTTAATCGATCAAAATAATAAATGGTCAGTTGTTAATCATACCTTCCACTTCAATCATGTGCGATTGAAATTCAACTTGTTTGTTGTCCAGGGTTGCGTAGATCCTTGGCATTCTACTGCCCATGTCCTCCACTGGTTCAGCTTGTTGAACAGTATGGACAACTCTTGCTTTGCCATTTTTATGGGGACAATCCCTGTACTTGTGGTTCCCTTTATAGCCCCAACATTGAATGGGCGTCTGTCTCTGCCTTTGTTCCCCCATTTTAGCCATTCTCGGCTCTCTAAATGATAGATGTCCTTGAGGATTATTTCTGAAAAAGGGAGGTTTGTTTCCCTTCTGCCTTTGTTCCTTCTTAAACTTCCTCTGGTCATCCCAAGCCTTCTGAAAGGTAGTCTTTTCTCTTTGTTGTTCATATAAGCATTTATCCCTTCTTATTATTTCTTCCATAGTCTTAGGATCATCATACTGAATCTTGTCACCAATGGCAGGTGGCATTCCACTCAGATACCTTTGAATCTTGACAGCCTCATCTTCAATGAATGGAACATACTTCAGTAGTTCCAAGAAACTTTGTTCATATTCATCAAAGGTCATGCTGCCTAGCTTGAGTTCGAAGAACTCCTTCATCTTTCTATCATAGTATCTTTAGTCAGGTATTTCTTCTCGAAATACCTCTTGAACTCCTTCCAAGTGATATATTTCTCACTAATGTGTTGCACCTGCACAAACTGATCCCACCACATGGATTCTTTTCCTTTCAATTGATACATCACAATTCTTCCTTTTGCATGAGAGGAATAATTTTGCAGTTGGAAATATTTCCTCATGCCAAGCAACCATGTTTCGACATCTTCCTCCTTCTTATGTTCTCCATCAAATGTAAGAGGCTTAATCTTATTCATCTCCCCTTTCAATTCATCCATCCCAAATCTCCTGTGTTTTTTGGTAGGATATGGGCTTGAACTACTGTGTGCTTCCTTACCAGAATGATTTGGGGAGCGACGATGATGTCTGCTACCACTCCTCGATCTTCTTTTTCTCTCAGGGGTCCTAACACTTCTTGATATTCTTTTACTCTCATGGGTCCTGTGACTTTCTGTCTTGCTTGAGTCACTCCCCTTCTCCAATTTCCTTTCTATTGTTTCCAGGCTCTTCAACATCTTTAAGTTGAATTCACCCTATTGATCCCTGACCCTCATGAGCTTTCGGCTATCAGCTCGATGAGCCTAAGCATATTTCTGCAATCTTTCAATGAGTTTCATTATATTCCCTTCCTTATCTAATTCTCTTTCGTGCCCATTGGAGTTCGATCCTTCGACTCCCAGTTTGACATTCCTTCCTACCCTTTCATCCTTTGTTTCAGAGGCAATCTGCACCTCTTCCAATTCCATACTCGGTGTCAGTTTTCGGCTATCCTGACACTCGTTGAACTCTACACACATAACATCCAGTCAACCAAATTTTTTCAGGCCTTAAACCCTTAACAAAATCACAATATTCATAAACCAACGTGAGTGAGAAAACGTTTTGACTTCACAAAGTTTTCTGAGCTCTGACGGCTCTGCAAATTTCGAGACTTCGGGACTTCGAGTTTTCGGGTCTTCGGTACCCAAGAGTTCATGATGCAGTGACTCCCAATCCCCTTGTCACTCCAACTCTTGAATTCCAAAATTCCAATTTACTTTAATCTCCGAGCCCACAGTACAGTTGTTTCCCTTAACCACGGTGGCACGTGGCACGTTCAGGAGGGTCCATGTCGGTGATGTCATTGGGTCCCACCATTCTCGCCTGTCTTCTCGACTCACTGGCACGTGGTGCACATCCATCTATCCACGTCCATTCCAATAAAAAATCCAATGATTAGACTTTTCTTAGATCCACTGCGCAAATCCTTTCAGCGTTTCAGGGTTTCTGGCATCAGGAGTTCATGTAGCCACACCTCTCGAACTTTTGTTTGTTGAAATTCTGAAATTACTGTCTACTCTTCCACTTGATCCAACGATCAAGTTCCTCCCTTACGATCTATGGTGTAGATCATTTCGTAATTTTGGGTTTCGCTATTTCGCGACTTGCAAAAACAAGGTTCTTCCCCTTTGGTTTCTCGGGTTCTAAAACATCGTCTGGTAGCCATGTGTTCCCCTCGATGGAAGGTGTCGACGAATTTGGGATTTCGCGTATCGCAATTTCCACGTTCCTGTGCAACTCAAGAGGGTTTTTAAACCCTGCACACGTTTTCCCGATCTGACGGTCACGAGAGTTCTCCATTTTCCTGAACAGATCTACGGCTCCAACACTTCTGGTGTGGAGTTCTCTCTCTCCCTATGGCCAGATGCCACCCCAGCTGTAGTTTAATAACACCGCTACACCTCCTGAGCTTGGTAACATGGTCAAGTAACTCCTTGACACTCAGGAGCATTCAAAGGTCCGAAATGGGTCCTCCAGACACAATTTCTCCTCAAACAATCGATTCAAAGACCACTCAACTGGCCCATCTAGTCTCAGTGTCGAAACCTTGGCTCTGATACCATTCTATAACACTTTTTCATACTATAACACCCCCATTCCGGGTCGGGCAGGCGCTACTTCACAGAATAACAATCTCATACTTAATTCTATATATAAGACATGCATTTAAGCAAATGAAACACATTTAAACTGAGAGTAAATATAAGAATTATTGCTAATATAAATAATCAATGACTTTAACATTAATTCGTATGCACAATAGAATACATGATAAATATAAATACATAGACATGCAGAAACGTAATTAAAACATCATCTAGTACTTATCTTTGAAATAGTGGTAATTCCACTAACCAGGTGCAGGCCTTCCACAAACCTCCCAACCTTAGACCATGCTGCTCATCAAGCTCAGTAGTGGGTCACCCCTGAGCTGGGGCTAAGCTCCACCCCAAGGTAAGGAATCCTAGGCCAGCCTGAGGTTATAGGGAAAACAACACAGAATGACTGGAAGGATTCTTCCTAGGATGCCATCTTACGCCCACTACTCCCAGACTCTCATTCCCCACATGCATGTTCCACCTGGGATTATACACATTCACGAGCACAATCCATCGGTGCTACACCTCCCTCTCTGGTGTTGGATACTCACTGGAAGAAACCACCTCCCAACAAACTCTCTCACCTAGAGAGAGTTGTTCACAGGCCTGACAACCTACCTCTTCCAACAACAATCACCTCCCTCACCTGGAGAGATATTACACACAGGCTAAGCACGAACTCACACTAGCCAGTAATCCACGCGCAGTCTAGCACTGCATGGCCACAACAACCAACTGGGAAAATGGACACAAGCTTCCCAAATAGGCTCAGCAATCATGAAATAGATTCACGATTTTGGTTTTGGGATTGCACAAGGTGTACATAGATTCCATGCACAGGCTCAAACTGTTCAGGCAAGGAATGTACCAGCTATCTCAGAAATCAACAAAGGCTTTTCGTCTTTTAGGGATCCACCAGGGTATTCTTGCAGAGGTCAGATGGGATTCACTTTCATACGGTCGACGGTGGAATGGAGGAGGAACCCCCATCACGGCTCAACTTAGAATTTTTATCTGCATATGCTTGGGTTGACACTTGTTACCCATGAAACTGCATGCGTTCCTTCAGTATGCGTTCCTTCCATTTGGAAGTTGCTTGTCCTTCCAAAAAGAACTTAGGATAAAACATATATTTCACATGGTCTTTTTGGAATAATATTAAAATATTATTCCCAAAAACTTAAGCCCCTAGGCTTAGCCCCCAAGCTCAACACTTAGCCCCTCTTCCCACCTTCTACACCCTAATCCCTTGCCCACTCTATGGAAGATTAGTCCCCCATCACTCATTCATCGTGGTCAGTCTGCATGCGGTGGTGTTTATATTTTTTTAATAATGTGCATAGATACATATACAAAAGTAGGCTCTTGGCCTTCAACACTTAGGCTCTCTAGCCTAACAATCACATAAGCCCACCAGCTTATATAAACTTGGCTTACCAGCCTATCAAGCATTTTTACAACTCATTTCATAAACAAGATTTATAACTAGGCTCAGCCTTAGGGACATTACATTTGGACTTGAAGGAAGTCTTCCATACATCGTTCTGCTTTATTGGTACATGAGTGTAGCCATAATTCAGATCAATCTTACTGAAGTATTTTCCCCCCTTAAGTTGTTCAAGGAGATAGTCAATTCAAGGAATTATGTATCAATTCCTGATTATGAATTTATTTAGGGCCTAGTCATCAATGTAGAGTCACTAGGTCCTGTCTTTCTTCTATACAAACATGATTGGGCTTCCACAATTTTTTTATCTTTGTCATATGTGCTCCTTTTCGAGTAGATCTTGGATCTGGCGCTTGATTTACGTGCTTTTTTATAGAGAGCGGGGATAGATTGACCCATTAAGTAGCGGTGCATCAGGGGTCAGATCGATTGAATGCTTGACCTAATAGTGCAGAGGCACCCAAGTGGGTGAGGATAATATGTGTTTGTATCCTTCCATGATGTTATCCACTTGATTCTTTTGCGAGAAAAGACCTATCACGGAGGCCATGGATGTGGATGCAACCTTCCACTCACTTTGAGTGTGAATCATGAAGAAGACAAACTTCCTAGTATGAGAGGAGGAAGAAGAAAAAATATCAAGGAAATGGAAGTAGGTGGGACTACCTCAGGTATCCTATACAATTTTCGGTCTAGAGTAATAATAACACTATGAGGAATAGACTCATATACAGCATGATGTTTCCACAAATAAGTTTGGCCCAAAAGAACATCACAAACTTCAAGGGGAGCGACATCAAAAAATACCTCATCTTTGAAGGGCTTGATGTCGTAGGGCAGGAAACACTGTAGGCTAATGTGGAGATTTATCCCTTGGCGCAACCATCCAATGGTGTATCACTGTGGGTGAGGCGTTGCTGGTAAATCCAACCACTTGACGACCTCTGCTGAGATGAATTTCTTGTAGCTACCGCTATCAATGATGAATTGTAGTGGAATACCATTCACCCACATGTATGAATGAAAGAGTCGCTCACCTTCCTCAGTTTCATCAGGTTCACCAAGATGGATCTTGGTGGTAGCAATGGTGGCACTGGGTTCTATGTCAATGATTTGTCTCCCTTTTTCTCGTTCTAAATCAGATTTAGAACCCACATTTTATTCGTAGGATTTCACCTCAGCCACCAATGACTTCTTTAAGTGGCATTCAACGTTGTTATGCCAGGGGCTCTTATGGAACTCACACCACTTCCCAGTTTATTTGTTTGTCTTCACATTGTCCTTCTTTGTTTGCAGCTTAGACTGGTTGTACTGAGGATTTCCATACTTTCTCTATCCTTTTTTCTGTGGGTTGGAGCGTCCTTTTCTCTGATTATGTTGTGAGGTGTTCGTAGACCCAAACTGTTCTATTTTTAGTTTAATCTTTTGCTCGATTTTGACAACATATCGATAGGTTGCTCCCAAGGACGAGATGTCTAGAAATTCCAATTTTTCCTGGATGTATATATGGAAACCTTCTTGGTACCTAAGCACCATATGTCACTAAGCACCATATAAACTCCACAATTACTATAAGTAGACCAAATATAAACTCCACAATTAACCTAACAGGAAACAAAGATCAATCTCTTATTATTAAAAGCGGATGTGGATACATTATGTATAGGCAAAGGTAGACAGTTGTGAGGCAGTTGCGAATAGTTACAGTTAGGCGAAAGTTAGGATAGCTGAACCGTTGGATTAGTTAACATCCCCCCCTTAATCCAAAGGGAATTTGTCATACCAAGCATCATTCTAAATTTCTCAAATTTCTCTCGACCCAAAGCTTTAGTAAAGATGTCCACAATTTTCTCTGAAGTGGAACAATGATTGAGATGAATGGTTTTGGCCTCAACGGGATGTCGAATCAAATGATATTTGGTGTTGATATGTTTGGTTCGATCATGGAATTTAGGATTTTTGGCCAATTGTATTGCAGAAGTATTGTCAACAAAGAAAGGCGTCGAAGTGATTTGTTTCTCCTACAAGTCTTCAAGAATTTTTCGAAGCCAAATGATTTCTTTTGTGGCTTGAGCTGCTGCAATGTATTTAGCTTCATTTGTAGAATCAACATGAACCAATTGCTTTCGTGATATCCAAGTGATGGCTATTGATCCAAGATTCATCAAATAACCTGAAGTACACACCATGCTCTTTATCTCAGTCAAAGTCAGAATCTGAATAACCAATGAGATGGAAGTCTGAAACTTTAGAATATTTGATGCCATATGATTTGGAGCCTTTTAAATATTTGAGCACTCATTTTGTTTCTTTCCAATGAACTTCACAAGGCTTATGCATAAACTTGGAAAGTATTCCTACAATAAAGGTCTACAACAAAAGTTATGTCAGGATGAGTAGTAGTAAGATAAATTAAACTTCCAACAAGTTGTCTATACTTTGTTGGATCTTCAAATGCACTACCTATAAATTCTAACCTTGTACAATGTCTACTGTAAACAGATATTTAGAAAAGAATAGAAAAGATACAATGGCAAAGGAAAACATTACACAGAGATTTTTCCCCTGGAAACCCAAACCAGGAAAACCAACATATATTATGTTCATACATTGTGTTACATTGTTTACAATACAATGTACGTATAGGAGATAGTGGCATCCAAAACCCTAACCCAATGACCTGGATTAGTCCAAAACCCTAATTCTTTAACCGGAAATAGAAAACCATCGGCAAAAACCATGTCCTGAAAAAACCACCTAAATACATGACACGTTTCCCAAGGTAGGTGTCACGTTTCCTGAGGCAAAAAAAAAAAAATCGGGGGCACTGCCCTCGGACCCCAGTGAAGGGGGCTCCACCCCCCTGTGCGCCCGGTGCATACGCTCAGATACTACTACTCGTGCAAAGAATATAACACATACCCAACATTCTCCCACTTGTTGTTTTCTTTGCACACAGAGGGTTACAAGGTTACATAGTCAAAAATCCAGAGCAACAATGCCCATGGATCCTCTACACCAAGAGAACTTCTCAATGCTCACAAATTTTGTTAATGATTCTGCAACATTCTTCAAAGTGTCCACCTTCATCAATGATACTTTCTTTTC